>LPNX010608144.1:0-105965 GCA_001517045.1 Pseudotsuga menziesii
ACAGAACTTGAAATCAGCATAGCTTTCAAGACATGAAGCACTATTTGACCTCTTGACGTCACCAAATCTTTCATTAGTCGAACTATTACAATCCAGCTTCTTAGCTGAGGTCTGTCCCTGCATTCCAGGAAGTGCCCATTTCACAACCCTACTCACACTCACCTTTCATTTCTCTTCAGTGCAGTTGGGAAAATTATATGTGGATCTATCCAATGGCCTAGTTCTATAGCCTTCTGTCACCACAGTTTCAGAGTCTGGAAGGCACAACAAACTTTCAAAATCCTTTACTAAATGCTTCACTCTTCCTCCTCCCTGTTGTGGAATGGTGCCGATTGCTTCTTCAAGTAGTTCATTTCTCAGCCTCCTAGGGGCCGAGGGTATATTCTGGGGTGTTGCTGAAATAGGCATTGAACACTTCCCATACCCATCAAAATCCTTAATACCATCTTCATAAAAATGGATTTTCTCATGCATACTTCCATTAGGGAGGCCATCAATCTGAGTCAAGTAGGTACCTACTTCACCATATTGGGATTCTATGTATTTCCCTTCACTACAATACCCATTTCTGCCCTCTTCACCATAATGAACCTCCTCATTTCTCTCTTCCCTACAAAATCCATTCATCCCTTGTTCACCAAATCGTTTATTTTCATGTTTCCAAAACCCATTTATGCCCTCTTCAGCATATTGAATTTTCTCATTTTTACTCTCTTCAATGCACATCATATCTCCATTTTTTTCAGCAAACCCGTATATGCCATCTACATTGCATTCAAATTCATGATGTTTATCATCGTTTGGAATCTCAAAATTCACATTAGAGACCTGGGTTTTGCAGTCATTACCTCTTCCTGTATCTTCTTCTTCTGCGGAATCTGAAGGTGTTAACTGCAGATTCTCCTTGCAAAACTCCTCTTGAGAAGCCCTCAATTCCTTCGAAGCAACACAAGCGCATTTTCTAGATTTATCTCCATCTGCCTTCTTTTCACTGCATTTTCATTCAGTGAGCTCCTTCTCAGGCCAATCATGCCTCTTTGCAACAAGGAATTTGCGAGGTTGAGACTTGAAATTGACCGAGCCCCAATCTGGGTAGTTAGCAGCACATCTCCTAGACTTGCATGAATGAATTCCAGAAGCAATAGACAATGAGGGTACTTCTGAAAGATTAGATTTCAGAGACCCACCAGATTTTTTCACAGGCCCATTAGAGATTTTCACACTAAAATTGGGGTACCACGGTTTTCTGCAGCAATGGCAGCAGAAGGAGAATTGAGCCCATTGTTCAAATCCTCTTCCTGAGACTTTTTCTTCCTATTGCGAGGACTCTTGAAATGAGGACTGGGGCTGCCCTTTTGCATACTCAATGGGGATTGCAGTCCCTTCATTGCAGGGGAGCCTGAGAAGCTCGAACGCTCTTCTACACGAAATGAATTCTACACTAATGTATTGTACTGATTGATGACCTTGGCTTACGAGCCGTCGCTTAAGCGACGGCTATGAAAATATCTGTCGCTTAACCGACGTGTGTGGCCACATTTACAAAAAAAAAAATGTCTTTGTGATCTAATGTAATATATTGATTGATGACCTTGGCTTACGCGCCGTCGATTAAGCGACGGCTATGAAAATATCCGTCGCTTAACCGACGTGTGTGGCCACATTTACAAAAAAAAATATATCTTTGTGATTTTTGGTAGGTTTAAAAGAAAAAATCCACGCGCCGTCGGATTTTGGATCGAAATGTAGTAGTGACAGGTGCAAGGTATATCATTACTGCAGTTGAATATGTCACTAAATGGGCAGAAGTTGAACCAGTCGACACATGTTCTAGTGAGATAGCTGCTAAGTTTATCTATGAGAATATCATCACTAGATTTGGATGTCCACTAACCATGATTAGTGACTAGGGAACACACTTCATCAACAAAAATATCAAAACCCTAACCGACCAGTTCCAAATTGACTATCGTTGGAGCACAGCATACCATTCTCAGTCGAATGGAGCAATTGAAGCATTTAATAAAACATTAACAAGGGGACTAACCAAAATATGTAATGCTAATAAGAATGACTGGGATGAGAAAATACCTGTAGTATTATGGGCATATAGAACAACATATAAACTATTGACCGACCAAACTCCTTTTCCACTAGTCTATGGACAAGAAGCACTAGTCCTACTACACTTCCGACAATAGACACCTATCATCGCAGAAATACTACAAGTCGATGTTGAATAAGGAAGGAAGGACCGACTATTGCAACTTGGAAAACTGGAAGAACACCGACTAATGGAAATACAACATCAAGAAATCCAAAAACAACAACAGAAATCATGGAACGACTACAACATCAAGAATAAAAATTTGTCGGTCAGAGACCTTGCTTTACTATACAATAGTCAGGTAAAAGGTAAACCTAAAAAGCTCCACACATAATGGATGGGACCTTACGTTGTTGAAGAGATACATCCTAAGGGATCAGTCCGACTAAGGACATTACAGGGCATAGTATTTCAGAAGCTTATTAATGGAGCCCGACTAAAACACTAAAGAAACTAATGAAAAAAAATCATATAATGACCATAACCGTCAACCAAAATCCATAAAAACTTATAAAAAAAAATTTAAAAACCAAAAAAATACCGTACTTACAGAAACCTATGACAAGAAATTACCATCTCGACAACTGTCATCATGGCCATCGACATAACACCATCGACCGACCACCCCCATCGACCATTCTCATAACCAACATCAACCGATGACCTCGATAGTCCCATCGCACATTCATGACATTGAGCGCCGAAAGCAATTCGTCATTAACGCACACTCAAGTATTCCAGCCGGAACATCACGTCCGCCATTAATACACCCATCAACACACAAATCCACGGCATCACCTATAAATACTAGATCATCGAAGGATCATTGATCGCAATCCATATAGAGAGGGCATCAGAGCACCCAGTTGACTAAAAGCCAAGAACCCCTTAGTGAAATCGACCACTAAACTGACACAATGGCCCCCAAACAAACTAGATCCTCGACCAAAGCTAAGGAACTAGAGGCTGCGGATACACCTTTAGTCTACAGATTGAAAAATATTAAGAATGCCAAGGTACAGGAAGGCTCATGGGAAAAACTATGGACCAAAATACAAGAATGGGCCTTTGTCAACAAAAAGGCCACTCAAGCTGCAGAGAAAATTGAACACAACACTATCTTCGGCTATGTAAATGCACCACTTATGGCCAGCTTTGGTGGCATGAAGGAAACTACTGTCAAATTCATCATCAACCGGTATCACAATGGCTGGTTCTACTTCGACCAGCTGGTCGAAATCTCTGGAGAAGTCATCTCCAAGCTGACCGGTCTCTCCAATGAAGGAAATTCCGTACTAGTGGGTATCAAAGAAGGACTAGTCGAAGAGCTCACTAGGCCATCTTCAGGTAAGAAATTGAAGGGGTTGATGATCAGGCAAATCACAACCTGAATGCCACAGATTGTGGCCAAAATAATTGCAATAACACTCACTTTGTCAGGTCTGGGTAGCGACCTTAAGTTAGGCATGCTAGAAGCTGTTGACACCATTGCCACCGATGGAAGAATATATAGATGGGCTAAATATGTCGATGACATGGTGAAGACCATCTGTGAAAGATGTCAAAAAATGGGGGGAATAATCAAGTTCCCCTCCCTAATCTTATGGATTGTCATGTACCATATCTTCCCAGAGGGGAGTCCAGTATTTCAGGAACTGTTGAGGTTCCATATGTGGAGATTTAAGCCATTCTCCTAGAGAGGAACCTTGCAAGAGCTAGAGCACATGAAAATACTATTGGAGAACTGGTTTCAACAACTCAAAGTCCGCACGACTAGATAGAGAGTGCCTCAAAACATCCGAAGAAATCTACCGACGAAATCCAACATCCAGCTGGAGCTCGACCATACCTCGATGTGGTACATGCAGGGTGACAACTCAAATTCCAAAGCCCTCAACTACTATCCATCAGTCGACTAGATATTTCGAGAATTGTCTCGACAGGCCAAAAACAAAATACTAGTACCAGCAGCAACAAAGCAGATCGACTTCTCGATCAAGGAGCTTCTCACAGACCAGGAAAAAGAGGAAGACTACGAGCTCAATCTCTATATCAGCACCTTTGTGTCGGAGGAGACACCAGTCGAACACACTGGCCAACTTCAAATAACCATCAAACCTCTGACCGCAAAGAGGGCAGAACCCCAAACCGCAAAGCCACAGCCACAGCAGCAAGTAATTCCTTTGGCTACAGAAAGTCTCATCCTGACCTAGGATCTGAGGGGGGAGACAGAGCCAAAAAACCCTGAGTATGCTATCACAAAAGGCATCATTAGAAAATTGTCAAAGGAGATAGCAATGGCTAGGAAGAAGCTCAAGACACAACAACAACAACAAGGTAAAGGTAAGCACAAACTTATCCTTGTCGACTCATCAGAAGACAAGGAGGAACTGGTAGCCACAACCCTCGACACCATAGAGGATGCCGCAGCAAACAAGGTGTCGGTCGAAACCCAGTTCCAAATATTTGTCGATGCGGGAGCACAAGTGGGTCGACCAAAGAAAGCTAAGACTATGACAATGCCTGAAAACATTGTCGATCTTGTGTCGATGCCTCCACCCCCATCACCGATGAAAATAATTGAGGAACAAGTACCGACACCGCAATTAGTAAGCCCCCTTGACTTATGCAAAAGTGTAATGATGGAGGCTGTGAAAGAAAAGTTCGACAAAGACAGAGATTTGCAGGCATTCATTGAGAAACTGCCTGAGTTATTTATGTTAGCCTAGAAAATCTCGACACAAGCACCTCTCTTCACGGTCAATGGATACCAACCAAGACACGAAGCCTAGTCCAGAACCTTTGCAAACATCACATCGACTTTCGAGAGAAATCCCAACAAGGAAGCTGAAGTGGTCACACTTTGGACCTCAACCATTACCCCGACCACACCTCAAGCCGACCCACTAGCCATTGCCCCGACTGGAGGAGAGGAAAATGAAGAGGACATAGCTCGAGAAATCAACTGAATGTTATTCGACTTAGACTCACCTCCCCTCCCCAAAAATCCACAACTCACCCATAATTCCCCTAAAGCAATCACCCTCGACCATTCCCCAACTCCATCACCACCACCATCTCCACCACCACCACCACCCCCCGATTCAGAGAAAGGCCCACCATAACCAGCTGCATCCAAACAACCAGAGGTGGTAGTCATCCCACCTCCCCAACCAAAGAAACCATTGGCAGCTATCCCACAAAACAAAGACCCCGCTTCAACTGTTGCAAGTACACAGGTGCCGACACAAGAAGAAAAAGAAAAGCATAAAAAGGGGAAGGAGAAACAGAAGAAGGAGCATCATGGACATCCTTCAAAGGTCCAAATCAAATTGAAGGATGCAAGCTCCTTGACCGACATAGAGCTAGGACAACTCCTCAAAACCCTATCAAGTGAAGAAAAGACGAGGAGTGAGCAAAGAAATAAGGAACTCAATGACAAGAATGCAAAACAGGTCGAGTTCCTCGACAAATGCAGGAATATGGCCCAGTCCGTCATGTCGGGCCCCATAGAGGTCAACACAGACAAACCGCTCGAAAGGGCGTATCAGCTATTTGAGAGCATGGTGTCGGCACTCCAAGCTCAAATTCAAGAAACAAAGGAGGAACAAAAAGAGGAAACTGCCCAACTCCTAATGGCACAACACACTGCCTTTTCTGAAGCCTATAAAGTGCTGCAAGATCATATGGATGAGTCTATTGTAACTGAAGAAATACTAAGAGACTAGCCTAATTACTATGGGCAAGTATATCAACAGACTTGATAGACTCAACAAGGGATTCAGGCATTAGAAAGCAGGAAAACAACTAAGGAAGCACTCAGGATGAGAATAGAAGAACAAATAGTGCTTGAAACTGCCAAACTTCAAAGACTAGAAAGGGAAGCACATTAGTGGGTGCAACAAGCTCTCCCTAACTTGGAGAAAGTCGACATCATCTTCCCGCAGATGAAATGACTTATCGAGACTACAGAGGAGAAGGACTAATTTATGGGTCTCGACATGGAGAGGATAGTTGATGCCTCCATTTCAGAGAAGATGTCGATCTTATCAGGCTTGACCACACTCACCATCAACAACCAAAAAATTTTGCATAGTTGGACATATTTTCAACATCACCTCGCAGTAACAGCCCCAGCCATTGTAGAAGTCTATGTACAGAAAAGACCGACCATTAGACTTCACATCCCATCACAATAACTATTGAGACCGGCTAGGAATAATTTTGTACCTCCCTGTTTCTTCGAGACGAAGAAACGTTTTGTTCGTGGGGGAGATGTAGAAGGAGCAAGTCAATAAGTCCACTTGAATGATAGCCGACATAGTCAGCTGATCGACTAAGTCGATGAGCTGACTTAGTCGATCAACCGACTAAGTCAGTCGACCGACTAAACTAGAGATTAAGTCAGCCACCTAAGGTCACGTCGGTTCACCGAACCGATAGGTAGTTATTTTGCAACTGTTTTGTAATCATATATATTAGGCTATTGAGCGAGATGAGAACTCAGTTTAGTTCTCTATGTTGTATGGACTCATTCATATAATATAATCTATTAATTCACCTATCTGTTCTTATCTCTTGTCTCTGTTTATATATATGTTTTAGTGTGTATTATTGGTAACCTTATGTGATCTATGAGATTACAACAACATGTTTCAATCGATTGGGTGCAAGCTTCTCAAGGTGGCTCGAAATTTTTGTTACACTCCATCAACAGAGTTTTCGTGAAGGCATAAAAACCAGTAAGCCTTGGTTTCACCTGAGGTATTCTTGCAAAGGTGAAGGGTTGGTTATGATGGCTTTGTCGTATGTTGTAAATGGTTAGTTCGACCATGGTTGATAGTTGCTCTATTTGTTCTTTTAATTTCTATTTTAAAGCCCTAGTGGCTATTTGTAATGGGAGAGTTCATGCTCTCTTAGCCGAAACTTAAGGAAATGGTTTTGAGCCTTTTCGGCCACGTTTAACTTATTAAAGTAATATTTGGAATAAGCTTTAATCCATGACTCTTACTGTCAGGCCATTGGGTCGTTAGTTGCGGATTTTTTTGGGTTCTTTTTTAAAGAAAACTTAATGGTTGTTTTTACAACACTTCTCGTTTTGGTAAAGGGCTTTCGTAGCCACAACTGATGGTTGTTTTTCAAATTTTTGAACTCTTTTTACATTAAGATACTCTTGCTCAGGATTTTAATCCTTGACAGAAGATGTAAAAGGTCATAGGCCAAACTATGTCTGTTCAGTTTGTTTTTAATATAAAAAGGATTTTCACAGCTTAAGGCTAAATTAGCAGCATCTCTGATTGGTTTAAATTAATGTATATTTTGTTTATTTTAGCTACTTTATTGTTATTTACTCCTCCCTGGTTAGGGTTAAATAGATCAGTAAGAAGTTTTCTTTCTTATTTAAAGGAATATGATTTGAAGACCTTTGGTAAAGAAATATTTTTAATAGCAGTAACATTAATGATACTATAATGAATTATGGAAATAGGACTGAGAATGTTATTATTGAATAAAAGTATCTTTTTTTCTATAATTTATGAAATATACGGCTAGGTTTTAGTATTATAAATTTTGAATTTATTCTGTTGTGAAAGAACAGATCTTTTGTAAACCCTAATTATTTTTAATGGTTTATAGAGCTAGTAATTTTGTTTCAGTAACCCTAGTTTACATTTTTACATAAATGAGCTAATTGGGTAATTATTTAACCTAATTTACTATTTTACTAAGTTAAACATAGTTTAGATACTTTACTGTTGCTATCTTATCTAATTAGGATTACATACTAGGTTTATAGTATGTAACTTTGTTAGTTTTACTGTATAAAATATTACACATAATAGTGTGCATTACTTAGACTAGTTCTTCTATATTTATTTAGTTTATTTAAATACTTTAAGTAAATAACACAAATATAGTTAAAGTTCTATAAACCTACTATACTAGAGTATTTCCTAGCAAAAGGTGTGGAAAATACAGTTTAGGTAATTTTTCCTATCTATCAATTAACTCATAAATTTCTCTACTAATTTACCCTAATCTAGCTAGTTACTAACTTTCACAACATAAATAATTTTCCTGTTTGTCCCTCACAGCAATAAAACAGAAATACACTATATTATTGAAAACTCTTAAACTTTCCAGATACAATAAATAATTTAATGACTGAACTTAAACAAGTAGAACCTGTAGTATAGATGAGGTGACAACAACTTAAGGAAGTTGTTCCTCCCAACCAAATCCTAGAGCAAAGCTCGACTACAATTCTCAGGACCCCCGAGATTGTCTCTTGGTCCACCTTGTAGAGTACTGGGTGAGAGATGTAGTCTTTAAATCCTCTACAACTCCACTAAGTGTTCAGCAGTAACTCTGTTCTGCTTACAACAATATGAACTCAAGTTTATAGTATGTAACTTTGTTAGTTTTACTGTATAAAATATTAGACATAATAGTGTGTATTACTTAGACTATTTCTTCTATATTCATTTAGTTTATTTAAATAATTTAAGTAAATAACACAAATACATTTAAAGTTCTATAAATAAATTTACACAAAATCCTGTAGATAGTAATCATTTGCATATGCTTTCATATGTTATTGAATCTACTTATTTGAAAATAAATAAACCTACTGTACTAGAGTACTGCCTTGCAAAAGGTGTGGAAAAATACAGTTTAGGTAATTTTTACTATCTATCAATTAATTCAGAAATTTCTCTACTAATTTACCCTAATCTAGCTAGTTACTAACTTTCACAACATAAATAATTTTCCTGTTTATCCCTAACAGCAATAAAACAGAAATATACTTTATTATTGAAAACTCTTAAAATTTCCAGATACAGTAAATATTTTAATGACTAAACTTAAACAAGTAGAACCTGTAGTATAGATGAGGTGATTACAGCTTAAGGAAGTTGTTCCTCCCAACCAACTCCTGGAGAAAAGCTGGACTACAATTCTTAGGACCCCCGAGCTTGTCTCCTAGTCCATCTGGTAGAGTACTGGGTGAGAGATGTAGTATTGAAATCCTCTACAACTCCACTGAGTGTTTAGTAGTAACTCAGTTCTTCTTACAATAGTATTAACTCATCTTAGAATAGATGCACTAGTTCAGTCTTCAGCCCTTATCCCCTCAAAATTACTTCAACTAGTCCCCTCCATCGAATTCACATGTGCACTTCATTCACTTAGAATGATCACAAACCAAGAATGAGCAACCTTAATTGTATTCAATGGGAAGTTTTATTAGCATGCCTAGGTCTTTTGGGTCAATTTTTACTTAATGAGCCACCTTCTCCTATTCCACTTTCTTGGGGAATGATGACCACAAAAGTAGGGAAGTGGCCACCTGCAACAACTAGACGTAGTTTGAGGATGCTGCCACATGTCAATCTACTCTCAACCCACCCTCCTCCACCAAGTGACCAGTAAACCACTCATTTCACAGCTCCCCTAAGTTGTTGTCTCATCTTTCATTTATTTATTAATAAATTATTCTGCAATGCATTAAATTATCCTTGACCCCACTTGGTCATTAATTACAAACTTTAACATAAAATATAACATAATGTTCCTCAAAAACATAAAATTGTTTTGCAAATTGGGGCATGTGACATACACACCCCATTAATTTATAACATTGTCCTCGATGTTATTTATTCTTCACCCTCAGAATTTCCCTGAAATAGAATTGGATATGCATCACCCATATGACTTTCCAATTCCCAGGTGGCTTCTTCTGGACTAAGGTGCTTCCATTGCACCTTCACCTGACCAATGGTGCGATTCCGAAGTGAAATCTCCCTCCTTCCGAGGAGAAAATATGGTTCCACTAGAAAATATCCTTTGGGCTCCACCTGCACATCATTCCAGTTAATAACATGAGTAGCATCATGTACATATTTTTTTAATACAGAAATATGAAAAACATTGTGAACCTTTAAGTTTTGCGGTAAAGCTAACTGATATCCTACATGTCCTATTCTGGACATTATTTCGAAAGGTATACAATATCGGAGTGCTAACTTATCCAACTTCCTAACCTCGGAGAAATCTTTTTAGGTCTGATATTAATAAAGACATGTTCACGTACCTGGAACTCCTTTTTAGTTCATTTAAGATTTGCTTGACTTTTCTGTCGATCTTGTGCAACTTTCAAGTTACCTTGTACCTGTTTTACAATTAAGTCCATCTCTTTTAATAATTCAGGTCCTAATACTAGCTTGTCAACTGGATTAATCCATGATATGGGGGTATTGCACTTCCTACCATACAAAATTTCAAAAGGACTATATCTTGCTGAGGCTTGATAGTGATTATTGTAAGCAAATTCTACCAGGTGTAAGTAATCTTCCAATTTATCTGGTTGTTCTTTTACATACATTATAAGCCTATCCTCCAATACCTGGTTTACTCTTTCAATCTGTCCATCTGTCTGAGGATGAAAAGAGGTATTAAAGTTTAATGTAGTATTTATTCCTTTAAACAAAGACTTCCAAAATTTTCTCGTAAACTTAGGATCACTGTCTAAAATTATTACTTTCAGTATTCCATGTAACAAAAAAAATTGTTTTAAGAAAATATCAGCAATATTTGCAGCTTTATAACTAGTTTTTATAGGTATAAAATGAGCTTCCTTACTTAATTTATCAACCACTACCATTAATGAGTCATTCAAGTTTTGATTTCTAGGTAGTCCTATGATAAAATCAAGGATGATTATCTCCCACTTCCATCTAGGAGTAGGTAATGGATGAAGTAACCCAGCTGGATGTTGATGTTCAGTCTTTAGTTATTGACATTCAAAGCACTTAGCAATGTATTTTGCCAATTCATTTTTTATATTTGGACAAAAATAATCCTTTCTTATCATAGTTATAGTTTTTTGATAACCTGGATGCCCTGAATAATGAGTCTTATGAATTTCGTTTAAAATCAGCAACTTAATCTTAGGTAAATTAGGTATGTATAGTCTATCTTTATATAATAATAATCATTTTGTACTTAAACTATACCTTGTAATTAAACTTTCGATTAAATTTTCTCTTACCTTTGCTTGTAATTTTTGATAATTTTCATCTTGTCCTATTCCTTCTTCTATATTTTCTTCTAAATTTGTTTTACAGGTGTTGATTGCTAATAGAAAATTCAGTTTTGCATTTCTGCTTAAACCATCAGCAATGTTATTTTCTTTTCCTTTAATATGTTGGATTTTAAAATTGTATTCGCTAAGGAAAGCTAGCCATCTAGCTTGCCTAGCATTTAAGTAAGGTTGATCCAACATATAATTTAACCCTTTATTATCTGTCATTAATATAAACTTCCTTTTGATTAAATGATGTCATCACATTTTTAAGGCATGTATGACAATAGCCAATTCTAAGCCATAGGTCACATAATTTTTCTCATGAATCTTTAGCTTCCTAGACTCATAAGCCATGACGTCGCCTTCCTGAGTTAAAACTCCACCTAAACCATCATTGCATGCGTCAATACATACTATAAAATCTTTATTAGGGTCAACAATTCTTAAGATTGGTGCAGTAGTTAATAATGTTTTTGAATTTTTAAAACTGTCTTCACACTTTTGACTCCACTCGAATTTATTCCCTTTCTTCTGTAAAGAAGTTATTGGATTTGTAATTCTTGAACACCCTTCGATAAATCTTTGATAATAGCCAGTAATCCCCATGAATTATCGTACATCAGTTACGTCTTTTGGGACTAGCCATTCTTCGATTGCCTTTATATTTTCGAGGTCAATGGAAATTCCTTCTTTAGTCACTACATTACCCAAATACTATTTTTTATCCTTAAAGAAATCACATTTATGTTGATGTAATTGTAACTTCAGAATGTATTCACTTGTATATCTTATGTATTGTACCCTGTTCTTTATTCTGGGAAGTGTTTGTAATGTACTAGAGTCATGTCATGCCCCGATGTTCTTATCGAGAGATTCAATAATGTAAACAAGTCATCTAATGTCATTGTGGGTAACCCTCCTATTGATCAAGGGTTAAAGTCCCCATAGTTGTGGGGAACTAGGGTTATTAGACTCTCCTAGAGAATTCAGCCCTAGGTGAGTTAATGTAAGTTGGGTCATTAGTACCCCAGTTGTGGTTACTCGAGCCTACATAATAGAGTTAAAGGTTAAGTGAACAAAATAATATAAATAGAGAGTGAGACTCTCTATTTATTACACACACACACTCACTCACTAGGGCACATGAGTGATAGAGGAGAAGCTCTCTCATGTGAGAAAGAGAGATCAAGCTATTGTAGATCATATTTATGTTTTCAGGTTTTACTACTGCCATTGGTGCTCATTGTATCTCTGAGGAAGTTGTGGGGTTTTCTCCTTTATGGTTTCCCCAAGGAAAATTCTTTGTGTCTGGGCACTCGCACAAAGTTGGTTCCACTTTTTAGTGCCACATCAGAAATCGAAAACGCACTTCTGAAGTGTAAATTGAGAATGCATATGCATTGTTGATGGTACGTTCAAAATAACCTGAACCCAAACACAAGGCTAAGGTTAGTAAGGAAGTATCGCATATGCATTCTTTAAAAGTTAAATATCGCATATGCGATATGGATACAATGCTTTTTAATTAATGGGCAGTTTTTTTACATGATCTCCAAATGCATATGCGATTTAGTGCTCACTAAATATGCAACTTGACTGATCAATGTTTATCAAATATTAAAATATTAAATATCAAATGCATATCAAACTTGGACTGAAATATGTTAAACTTTTATAACCTTACAATGGATCCCATACCAATGGTTGACACCTCCAAACCTGTCTTTGGACCATGGTAGTGTCTATGATGATGATGATCATGAATAGTATGACTATGATGATGAGGATGAGGATGAGGGTGATGGTGATGATGATGATGATGATGAGGATGAGGGTGATGATGATGATGATGATGAAAAGGATGATCATGATCATGATGACAATGATGATGAACAGTGATGGTGATGATGATGATGATGACGATGACAATGATGAAGAACAATGATGGTGATGAGGAGGAGGAGGAGGAGGATGAGGATGAGGATGAGGATGAGGGTGATCATGATGATGATGAGGATGATGATGAGGATGATGATGGTGATGATGATGATGATGAGGATGAGGATGGTGATGGGTGATGGTGATGATGATGATGGTGATGATGATGATGAACAATGGTGGTGATGATGAGGAGGAGGAGGATGATGACCATGATGATGATGATGAGGAGGATGAGGGTGGTGATAATGAGGAGGAGGAGGAGGATGATGATGATGATGATGACGACGATGATGATGATGAGCAACAATGATGGTTAATGAAGATGATGATGATGAATATGATGATGATGATCATGATGATCATGATGAGGACTATGATGGTGATGATGATGATGATGATGATGATGGTGATGATGAGGATGAGGATGATGAGGATGATGATGATGATGACGATGATGATGATGATGAACAATGATGGTGATGATAATGAGGAGGAGGATGATAACTATGATGAGGAGGAGGAGGAGGAGGGTGATGATGATGATGATGATGATGATGACCATGATGATGATGATGAGTATGAGGGTGATGAGGAGGAGGAGGAGGAGGAGGAGGAGGAGGAGGATGGTGGTGAAAATGATGATGATGATGATGATGAGGATGATGATGGTGATGATGATGATGATGATGATGATGATGACAATGACGATGACGATGACGATGATGGTGATGATGAGGAGGAGGAGGAGGATGACCATGATGATGATGATCAGGATGAGGGTGATGATGATGACGATGAACAATGATGGTGATGATGATGAGGAGGAGGATGACCTTGATGATGAGGATGAGGATGAGAGTGATGATGATGATGATGACGATGATGATCAACAATGATAGTGATGATGAGGAGGAGGATGATGACTATGATGATGAGGAGGAGGATTATGGTGATGATGGTGATGATGATGACCATGATGATGATGATGACCATGAAGGTGGTGATGATGATGAGGATGATGATGATGATGATGACGATGATGATGACCAATGATGGTGATGATGATGAGGAGGAGGATGATGACTATGATGATGATGATGAATAGGATGAGGGTGATGATGATGATGATGATGATGACCATGATGATGATGATGAGGATGAGGATGAGGGTGATGATGAGGAGGAGGAGGAGGAGGATGAGGATGATGAGGATGACGATGGTGAGGATGATGATGATGATGAGGATGGTGATGATGATGATGGTGAGGATGATGATGATGTTGACGATGAGGGTGATGATGGTGATGGTGGTGATGATGATGATGATGATGACGATGATGATGAACAATGATGGTGATGATGAGGAGGAGGAGGATGATGACCATGATGATGAGAATGAGGATGAGGGTGATGATGATGACAATGACGATGAACAATGATGGTGATGAGGAGGAGGAGGAGGAGGACGCTGACCATGATGATGATGATGAGGATGGAGGTGATGATGATGATGAGGATGAGGATGAGGATGATGATGATGATGATGATGATGATGATGATCACGATGACTATGGATATGATGATGACGATGATAGTAATGAGATTTCACCCGCTTACTATAAATACTAATTACTAAATCTTGAAAACTGTCAAAATCTTTAATACACATATAAACACTCATTACACTAATGGCCACACACTTGTTTGAAGATTCCTAGTAATAGATGATCTATTCTATTCTATGGACCGTACATTTGCAAACATCGATGAACAACCATCCACCCCTCATATCTCTCCCGTCGCCCCCCATATATCTCCCATAACCATCCCTCCCTTCATCACCCCCATATATGTCCCCTACCCATCCCTCCCTCCCATGATTTCCTCTACACCTTCCTCTCCCTCCTTTGACTCCCCCCCCCCCCCCCCCCTCTTAACCAATGTAATGTTGGGCCATGAGCCACCCCATAGACCGTCTGGATGGAATATTGGGACTCTAAATGGTATTGTAATGGGATAAGGATGCCATTACTCTTTTTTACTCTCATACCAAATTAGTTAAGAAAAACCACATGTGTATTATAACACACATTCTTATAACGCACATACGTTATAATGCACATGCGTTATAGCTTATGCATATCGCATATGCGATATATCACATATGTGATATTAATAAGCTATAACGCATATCTATTTTTTTTAATTTAAAAAATCGATGGGAATAAGGTTTGGCATTATGTTCAGAAATAGCTTTGGACCAATGAACCTATTGGATAGGAAAAATAAACCAGGGCTATTGCTTGTCTTTTAGAACTCTATCAATATGCTCAGTTTCGATGGCGTGTTTTGCTATGACAGGCATAATATTTTTTTATGAAAATTTAGAATGTTTTAGAGTATGATCTTATGATTCAGAATACTTAAAATTTTCCTTCAAAACTTTTATTTATTTATTTATTATTATTTTTCTAAATGACACATGTCAGTTTTAAAAAATAGATACATCGATTGTTTTTTATATAACTTTTGATTTCCATCACCATTTCCCAAGAAAACTATATGGTGCACTAGACGAGAGCAAGATCTACGATCTTATATATAGAAATCAAGGATTTCATTAAATTTTTCCCCTAAAGTGTTGCACCCACACATAACATTTTCATTTCAAGATTTTATGACTTCAATAATTAATAATAAAAAAAATAATTCATGAAAATTTCTGAATAAATAGTGTTGCACTAGGCCCATATGTCCTTTATATGTCTGCAATATTTTATCCCAAATTGACATCATTTACCTCATATATTGTTGCACCGACACAAACATATATGTTAAGATGTGCTGAAAATTTGAAAACCCAATTTTACGGAAACTAATTTTATAATCATTTACACACATTTTGTCTGCATAAATGCTATATATTATGAAATCTGATTCAATTACCTATATTTTGTCCTTTTACTTCATCTTTAAAAAACTTAGGTAAGTACCCTTAATTGTCACCTAAATTTAGAGTTTCCAAGTTTTTCCAGTATTATGTGGCATTTAAAGTTTCTTTAAAGGAGTCCATGATTGTGCATCAGCCTGTCTCTTGTGTTTATTGTTGTGCATGTTATTCTCTCGAATGAGATCCTAAGATCGCATTGCTTAAATGATAAAAATTTAACATGGTATCAGAGCTAACCTAAGATGAAGACATTATGCAACTGCGGAATCTAGGGATTCTTACTTTTTGGGTCTCTCTCCACAATCCATCACCAAAATTATGCTAGGCTCACTCTCCATTGAAGGGCGCATCTTTTTGTTGAAGCAAAATTTGATTTCAGGCATTTTCAATTTTTGGTGTGGGAAATTAAAGCTTTTTACAGAAGAGGAATTTTTGAGTGAGCCCAGCATAGGATTTCTGTCCTCATCAAAATGGAAGTTTAGAGACCTAGTTCAATATTTTTGGTTGGGTGAAACTATGGGAAAGGCAAACCGTAGTTTGAACCTGGGCCTAAAAAACCCTAAAATATTGAAACTGATAAGGTTTCGTACATTCTCTATAAATAGGGATTGAAGAAGTCTCAAGGGATGAAAATTTTATAGGTCGAAGATAAATTCTTGATGTACACTATGTCCAATTTTAAGCCTTCGATTTGCTATATTTGTGGAGATATGATTCCTCCAAGTTAGGGTTCTAGCCTCTCCTAGGATTCCTTCCTAAACAGGACACCTGGGGAGAATTGCTATATCTCAGGGTATGAAGGTCCAAATGATTTTTATGAAGATGTTCCATAAAAGGTACAGAATTTAGTGTTTGTGGTCAAATTTTCAGACCCAGAATATTAAATAGTGACACATGGCAGTTCATACAACTTCAATATGGTAAACAGTCCTGAAACAGGTCACCTTGGAAAACCACTCATAAGTCCCAATTGGTGAAACCAATTTTGATGAAACCTATGGTTTTATAACAAGGAGAGATGAGGATAATACAGTATGAAATTTCAAACATAAAGGAGTTGCACTTTCGGAGATACCATAGAAACAGTTTCAGGAATTTCTGCAAAATAAATTGGTAAACTAGGGCTTCCTGTTCTGAGAGCTTTCCTCCACTATTTTCAGAAAAGGAGTACATTAGATAGATCATCTTGATGAGGTCTATCTAATCATATCTAAAAGATTCCAAGTTTCTAAAATTAGGGTTTGTCTGATAAACCCTAGATCAACGAGCTCCGAAACTGGGATGAACACCTCAAATCAGTAAGATCTAATGTTTTGCTATTTTCATTTGAGGTTCTCATTTCAAAATGATCTATCACATCAGCTTGATGATAAGCTTGGTGAAGTTGACAACTTCCAATATTATATGATATCTCTTGAAGGAAATGAATTGGACACCCACATAAGTAGGGAGGTTCCAGTTCCAGAGGGAGATGAGGTTAAAGCCTTACTCAAGAAGAACTTGGTCAAGGACAAAAGGATCATTGTTGATTCTATCAAGGATCACATTATACCACAAGTGTCTTCCTTAAAGACACGAAAAGAGATGTTTGATTCCTTGACTAAGATATTTGAAGGGAAGAACATAAATTGAAATATGACTTTGAGAAAACAGTTGAAGAATGAGAAGATCCAGAATGCAGAGACCATATAGTCATACTTTACAAGGGTCTCTCAAATCAAAGAACAACTTTAAGTGGTAGAAGAAGAACTGGAGAATGTAGAAGTCGTGATAACCACCTTGAATGGACTCCCAATATCATGGGATTCATTCATTCGAGGAATGTGTTCTAGAAGGAAGCGATTACTTTCAGCATACTTTGGGAAGAAGAAGAAGCTCGACTCGTAATAAGAGAAGAGAAGATGGTAGCAACTGAAGATCAAGCTCTCACCATCCAAACAAGATCCCTCAAGTGATGAGGAATACGAAGGAATCAACTCTTGAGGAACCTCTTATACATCTTAGAATTTGGATAAAAAATGACGAATGAAGAATATCATGAAGATGAAGGCTCAAAAAGAAGTCTACCCATGAAACACATAAAGATAAGTATTCGATTGTCATTTCACGATATTATTTTGTTATGCATTTGTTTATATTTAGTTGATGTATTATGCATGATAGAATGTTTGCATTAATGATAGTATACTACAATTCTCATCAATGGTTACCAGGTGGACTGTACCATTATCAAATACTCTGTCTACTAGGTATGGGCCCAACCATCTTGTGCATAACTTACCCTTGAAGTCCCTTTTGAATCTTGAATCGTATAATAATGCCTAGTCTCCTTCATAGAATACTTTCTTTTTGATGAATCGGTCATGCTAATTGGATCTCTGTTGCTGGATTAATACAGTCTAATCCACAACATCTAAACGGTTCTCATCAAGTTCATTCAATTGATTCAATATTCTCTTATGGGATTCGGTCACATCTAAGTCTACCTCTGTAGTTGTCTTCAAAGTATTGATTTCAAATTCAATCGGGAAGATAGCACTTTTCCCATACACCAAGTCATAAGGAGAGAAACCTGTAGTATTGCACCAATTTGTATGATATGCCCACAATGCTTCTAAAATTCTATCATCCCAATCTCTATGATCGCTCTTGACCATTTTGGTAAGGATGGATTCAATAACTTTGTTAGTGATTTCTACCTGGCCATTGGCCTGAGGATGGTATGGTGAATCTATCCGGTGCTGAATATGGTACTTTGGTAGAAGAGCTTCAAATTGATATGACACAAACTGAGGTCCTCCATTTGTAACCACTTCCTTTGGTACTCCGAAACGGGTAAATATTTTACCATACAGGAAATCGATCATAGCCTAGTCATTGGCTTTCACCAAAGACACAGCTTCTATCCATTTCATCATGTAGTTAGGACAAACCAAGATGTAGGCTTTCTTCTTGGAATGAGGGCTGATAGGAACAACAAAATCTAAGGCCCATCTATCAAAAGGTTCAACCACCAGTTGTGGTTGAAGAGGAATTTGATCCAATCTATTAGGATAGCCCATCCTCTCGCAGCTGTCACAAGACTAGAAATATCTTTTTTCATTCCTAAAAAGGGTTGGCCAATAGTAGCCCATTCTCAGTGCTTTGTGTCATGTCCTCCTATCTGCAAAGTGTCCCCCACAAGGCTCATCATGGAAGGCCTTCAAAATATGGAATATTTCGTCTTCTCTTACACATCTTCTGATCTCAAGATCAGGGCCTGTGTAGAAGAGATGACTGTCTATCCAACAATACATGGCACTTTGTTGAATAATTTTCCTCTTTTCTCTTTTGGACAAATGTTCCAGAAGCTTCCATGTAGCCAAGTAGTTAGCGACATCTACATACGAAGGGGAGTGAAATGAAACTGAAAATAAGTGTTCATCTAGAAAAGAGTCCTCAACAAGAAAATTATCATCACTGTTAGTAAAATGAGATAAGAAATCAGTGACAACATTTTATTTTCCAAGTCTATCTATAATGGTGATATCAAATTCCTGTAATAATAAGAGCCATCTAGTTACCCTAGCATTTGTAACAAGTTTATTCATTAGATATTTGATGGTCGAGTGGTCAGTATGCACAAAGGTAGGATATCCAATGATATAATGTTGAAATTTGTTAATGGAGTAAACAATAGCTAAAAACTCCTTCTCGGTAACAATATAATTAAGTTCAGGAGGGCCTAGGTTTTTACTAATATAATAAAGTACATAAGGTACTTGACCATCCTACTATCCTAAAACTACTCCAATGGAGGTATCAAAGGCATCTAAATAAATGTGAAAAGGCAGGGTCCAATTGGGCCCTCTTAGGATGGGATCTGTGGACAACTTCTCCTTAAGTTTAACAAACATTGTCTAGCATGCCTCACTCCAAACAAATTGCACATCCTTCATTAACAATGAAAAAAAAGGAGAGGCATGTTTGGAAAAGTTTTCTCTAAATATTCTGTAATATCCAGCATGCCCTAAGAAACTTTGCACTTCTTTCTGAGTTACAAGAGTAGGTATATTTTTAATTTCCTTGATTTTAGAGGGGCCTACCTAGATGAAATCATCAGAGATAAAATGTCCCAACACCACTCCTTTACTCATCATCATATGGCACTTTTCAATGCTCAAAGATGCTGGGTCTGTTCGCAGTGAATTAAAAACCTTTTCCAAATTTTTCAATGCTTCTTCAAAGTCTTCACCATAAGGGGTAAAATCATCCATGAAAATTTCCATAATATCATTAACTAATTCTGAAAAGATTCCAATCACGGCTCTTTGAAATGTGGCTGGTGCATTACATAAACCAAAGGGAAACACTCTGTATGAAAAAGTTCCCCAAGGATAGGTGAGGGTATTTTTATCCTAGTCTTCAGGAGCAATCTGGATTTGATTGTACCCACTAAACCCATCCAGGAAGGAGAAAAACTTCTTCCTAGATAAGGTGTTGAGTACTTGATGAATGAGAGGCAGGGGAAAGTGATATTTCTGTGTTGCCTTGTTCAACTCTCTATAGTCCACATAGACTCTCCATTTACCATTCTTCTTGGGTACTATCACGAGTGGATATATAAATCATGCTTCCAATATTTTCTAAATTTATTCCTTCACTATGTCCTAATATTGTCTTTCATTCGTCGTTGAGGCTAGGACACAGGCCAAGAGTCACTTTTGATATAAATGTGATGGGTGTACAGATTAGAAGGGATGCTCCTCATGTCTGTGTACTCCTAGGAAACTTCCCCCTTGTGTTTTTTTAAGAGAATGATTAGGAATTCCTGTTCATCTGGGGAAAGGCTGGGATTGATATTAAGGGTTTTTCCAGACTCTACCTTGATAGGAACACTTTTAGAATTTTTCAACACTAGAACTATGTGAGTATCACTGACTAATATCTCCTCTATGATATTTTCTTGTTCCTATTAACCTAGAGTAGCATTCAGGATCTGATAAATTTTCTTATTGACAGAAGTGGGTTCACTGATGAAATTATTAATGGCATCGTCTTTAGTTTCATCTTTAAAAGTCAAGGACTTCCCTATCGTTAATAATGGCTGAACGCCCTCTTCTTCCTCTAGCTGCATCCATAACAGAGTTTCAGCTTCTAACCTCAGCTGATCTGGAGGATAGAGAGTTAGGTTCTTTATCTTGGTTCCATCTAATATGGTCATAGACCCAGATCGACAGCTGATGCAAGCATCAGCTATAGCTAGCCAGGGCCTCCCCAGGATCAATGGGTGTCCTCCTAGCTGTGATTTAGGTTGTAAAACCAAGAAGTCAGCAGGATACTACCAAGAATCAACTAAGATAACAAGATCATCCAATATTCCTTCAAGTTTAATAGTGGATCTATCTGCTAGTTCTAAAATGGTAGGAGTTGGACTGAGATTAGTGAGCACAAGTTTTCTTACAGTTTCAATGGTCATGACATTAATTGCTGCTCCTAAGTCTACCAGTACGTTGGGTATTTGTGTGCTCCCAATCTGCACAGTGAGAGTGGGATTCCCAGGATCATCGTATTTGTCCAAGAGGGTTTTTCCCATTATTAATGCAGATAATTTCCCTATGACATGGACAGTGGGAGGATCCCTGGGTTTTCTTCCTGGTTTCCTTGTACACAGATCTTGAATGGTTCTGGCATAGATAGGTATGTCTTGAAGGGCCTAAAGGCTTGGAATGTTAATACAAATATTTTTTAACTCTACTAAGAGGTTAAATTGAGGTTGTCACACTACCTTTGGTAACATTAATCTTTCAGGGTATGGTGGTTCCCTAATAAACTATGTAGGTTGTGTGTCGATAAATGTGTCTTTCTATGTTTTAGCCGGCATATTAGTAGGATGTTCAATGTCTTGAATAATGGGGGTCGCTGTATTGGATAAATATTGTGATTTCATCCTTTGTTCACGCACAGAGGATGTAACATCCCCAATGATCAAAAGCTCCACTACCTTCCCTAATCGTAAGCGGATATAGTTGTAGGGTACAGGAGTAATGGAGTAAGTGGGCATGTTGGTAGTCTCAAACTGATGGACTTCTTTATTATTTGGTTTAGTTTTAGCTTGAGCAGGTAGCTATGGTCTTATCAGCATATTGGGGACATCATTATTATAGAGTTGCAACTACGATTGCTGGAAAGGCTGAGGACATTGTTTAGGAGGGTATGGTTGATGAGGAAATGTTTGATGTGGAAGCTGTTGAGAGGGTTGGTTATGGGGAAACTGGTTCCTTGGATGGAAATTCCTCCATCTAGGAGGGCAAGAATTTTTTTGGTTTGTTGGTTGTGTCCAGGGGTTCCAAGGTTTAAAAATTTGCATTGGAGGTTGAGAGGGGTACCATTGAGGGTTAGAATAAGATGAAGGGAATTGTGTATTCATGTGCTACATATTATTCCAATTATTCATGTTATTCNTTTCAAGGCTGCGAGGGCTTTTTCTATGCAATGAAGTAAGTTGGTTCTACATCTGGAGTTGTTGCTTGCATAACTGCCTTAACTTGAGGTAGTCAAGGGAATTATTTTGTGCCATGGTCCAACTCACACAGCTGACACACTTCTACCTTGTCAAACAGGAACTCCTTCAAAGGGTTGTTCTTCCTACATTTAGGGCAGAATACACGTAGTGTGAGATCCTTTACTACTTGTTTCTGCTTTTCCCTCAAGACATCTATTTTCGAAGAGATGGAGCTCATCTTTTCTATTTTGAAATTTTCAAGGATATTTCCTATCTCTTCACTGGTGGCTCCTCCGTTAGATGAATTTTGTGTTTTTTCGAAGACATCACGTTCTAATTTGTCCCATTTTTCCCGTTTGTTATTCCTGGAAGATCCCCTGGAATATCTTTTGCATAGTTCGACGAAGTTTTCAAAGGACTCCTTGGAGATATCCCCCTTTCCTAATAGGTTTAACATGTCTAGGAAATCATCCCTAATCCCATGAAGTAGGATTATTTTGAGCACATCTAACCCCATATTAATCTATCCCGCTCTCTACACATTATATAAAATCCTTTCAACAAATCTTCTAGACTTTGATAGTCCCTCTGTACCATTTTAAACAGTTCTTCTCTCTTGTCCTTGGTATTGCAATACTCCTGATATTTCTCCAGGAATACCTATTTCATATCGTCCCAAGTAGTGACAGTTTCCCCTCCCAGGATCATAAACCAACGTAATGCATTGTCCTTCAAACTGGCAGGAAAAAGTTTTAGCTTCTGTGCATTGGTGGTGTAGTTGTAGCTGTGACAGAGGATGTCAAATTTGAAAAGAAATTAATCCTGATCCTCTGTCGCTTTTCCATAAAAGCAAGGCAACACCGATGGTGATATATTTTTCATGGGGGCTATCCCTTCTGGTTGTTGAATTGGGAACTGAAGTGTAGCAACCATCCCTTTAGGAGGGGAATTACCCTCGTGATGATGATTTTCACCCATTGATTCTTCATGATCTTTGAGATCACGTTTGTTGCTCATATATTCCTCCATTTTATCCTCTTCATCCTTCCACTACTCTTTAAATTTTTTATGGAACTATGTCCACTCCTCTTCAGTCACAACCTTCCCATTAATGTGACAGATCAAATCTTGGTTAGCTGATCCCGCGGTACTAACTTTGTCTTCCTCTGCAGGGGTATCCAAGGGTGTTGCAGCTCCTCATGTGTTCTCCACTGTAGAGACCAACACTGTCACTCCAGGGGTGACTGGGATTCTTCTAATAGGTGTTTCATGATAGCAAGCCCCAGTAGAAGAATGGGTCCTATCAACCAAGTCATCAATGAATGTTCTTCTTTCCAATGCTATATTTATCCCACGGCCTTGACCATTTGCAACGTTAGTGTTTTGTGGGGTTCTAGGATTTATAAGATGGTCATGTTGTACCCTTCTTGTATTCATGAAACCCAAAACATGCAAAATGAAAAACTAAATAAGAATGAATAAATATAATTACTGGATGAAACTACTACAGTGTCTAATACTTATCCTCCACAACAACGACGCCAAAATGTTCGGCACCCTATATGCAAGTTAATTAAATCCAACATATAAAGTGTTCAATATAAATTGTCAACCCAGGGAAGTCTCTTATTTCAAGGATAATGTGCATTGTATATGGTTTAAACACTAAGTAGCCGATGCTGTAAGTAAATGACCCTACTTTCCTATTCAACCAAACTCATCCCATAATCTACTTAATATAATTTTACCTTCTCAAGAATGCAATCACACGTACCTTCTTAAGATGTTTAATATAGAATTAAAAGATTTAGGAACTAACATCTATATTACATTTGCAGAAACTTAAATCCTTAATTACCAAACCATCTAAAGATCCATCTCAACTATCTTGATTCAGTGATTCTAGAAATTCAAAGTAGAGGAATTAAATTATGCAATTATAAATGTGAAGGAACAAACTGCAAAGATCTAAAGAAACCAACAATTGAAAGAATTAGGGATGAATAGGGCTATCACAGCTATCACACAGTTGCATAAAAGAAAGTTAACCTATATAGTCGATTGACACACCACATTACTGCAGTTTTACAAGAGATGTAATTATTGATTATTCAAATGACACATAACAAATCGATGACTATTACAGCTTACTGTAAATAAAGGAATTTATCACAAAATCCAACCACAAAACAGAATAAATAAAATACCTAATTAAGTTAGCAATCCCTGTGGGAAGGTGGGCCTAGCCTTCAAACATAGATGTTGGAAGTAACACACGTTAGAACACCGAGATCCGAAGAATCAACCTTCTTGTATTAAAAGTGGAAGATGAGCACACAACCTTAGTCACAACTGATACAATAATTTGATTAATTTTTCAACCCTTGGATCGAAATAGTTCCCAATATTTATACAGTTACAATCATAACATCTTCCCACTATTATCGGGAAGCCATGAATATCTCTAATATTCAATCTTCCCTAATTACAATAAGTTGTTATAGTCATTACAAGATGAGAGCAGAAGATATAGGAAAGATGTTACTCGAGCCAGAAATAATGATCACGATCAATTGGGAAGATACTCAGTGGATTGCAGCTATTTTTGAGCAGTGGTGCACTATTGCCTTTGAATCTATTGCAGCCTATTGCAGCTACCTTTGTACAGCTCACGTGGAATAATACCCTTGGGCCACGTTCTTTAGGCAATGATGGAATGGATGGAAATCCTCTCAGCAATGAATGTTCATCCCTCTCTTGGCATGTTTGGCCCGCTACACCTGTATTCTTTACATATTGAATTATCTTTATAAAACCACCATATATTAGCATAATTTAAGATTTAAATCCTTGATTACAAAAATCCTAAGCATTAAATATTAACCATAACTGTATGAATTGAGGGACCGAGTGAAGGAAAAACATATGTTTAGTATACATAATAGAGTAGAGTGCGTCAAGAAAAGGTAGGTAAGGGTGTTCAAAAAGGGGTCATTTCAGGGCCCAACATCTCCCCCCAACTGTCCTGTTGCATGTCCTCATGCAACAACCTCCATTATTCTGAATCTGAATATGGCATTTTGCTTCGTTCATGGAGAGAAGAAAAGTTGTATGGGAATTCAGGTTTTCCCTATTTTTCCACAAATCCCGTATGGACAACCCAATATCTCCAACACTTCTGCTCTTCTACCCTTGTTAATGAGAAGTATTCCCTATACAATTTTGCTGGCCACTATATGAGAGGAAATTTAAATTTGAGTCTCAGCCAATTAACCCCACATTCCTTCATGCATCCAACATATCCTTCAACCCTCAAAATTTCTTGTTCAAAATTTCTGTAACAGTAGGGATCCCTATTTCTCAGGGTTGAAGAGGCAACCTACCATCTGTGTTGGCTACCTTCCAAAGCCACTCATCGATGCATGGAAATGTGGCTGACACAAGTAGAAACAACCTTTTCTTGAAGTTCCATTATACGTTGAGTTTGGATGGGACACAAGAGTACACTCTGATTACGAGCAAGAAGGAGATGAGGATTCTGAGGTTCGCTTCGAATCCAAAGGTTAGAGTGGGCCTCATTATGAGAGAAATTTTGGAAGGATCTTTCCCATTGAACATGATTTCTCACAAAAGAGGCAAAAGCCCTCATCTGAACATCACCTGAGAAAGGGACAGGATTTGAATGGCAGTCCAAAGGACAAGCCAATTCATGCAAATAAAGCTCACACAACAAATTCTGGTCCTCAAAGTCAATTTCCAGAAATTTAGCTAAGGTCGCTATTTCATATGGTCTCCCTTCTTTTACAGCCCTTAGTTTAAACCAAATGAACTGCTCAAATAAAAAAATAAGGTAAGAGGAGGATGGTACTCTGGTACCCAACAATTCCCGAGAAATAGTATACAGCTGATCTTTTTCCACCTGCATGGATTTGAACTTTTTCAGCTCCTTTAGCTCCTTCTGTAACTCTTCCCCACAGAGTTTCTAGGACATAAGTTCTTTTGCCCACTTTTCCTTCAATTCCTTAATGGTATTCCTATATTCAGTGAGGGAAACCATCCCTTCTTGATATCTCTCCAGCCGACTCCTCCACTTCCTCACTTCTATTCTCAGGATTGAGAGTTCTTTTGGCAGCTTCAGCATTTCTTCATCTTCAAGATGTTCTTCATTATCAGAATCCAAATTGATAAAATTTTGAGGAATTTGAGTCCATACCTTATCACCTGATGTTCCAATTTGAACATCTTGTACTTATAAAATCATTTCTGGGGGTGCTGGTTCTTGTGTAACGGCATCCCTTCCTTGAATTTCTCCTGCAGCAACTTCGACCATAGGTGTCTTTCAAACAACTTCTGGAGATGCTAGTTCTTGTGTAATAGCATCCTCTCTTTGGATTTCTCCTATAGAAAATTTAGCAGCTGATTGCAAGGGTGTTGGTTCTTGTGTGACAACCTCCTCCTGAATTTTGATCTCCCTATCTGCCTGATTGTCAGCTACAACTTCAACAGGGGGATGCAAGGCCACTCGTTCTTGTGTAACAAATCCATGCCCTTCTATTTCTTCATGGTGCTAGGATTGTAGAGTTTCTTTAATGTATTTTGCAATATGGAGCTATTATTCGAGGATTTCAGTGTCCCCTGAGGATTGTGATTGCATTTGTTCATCCTCTCCTAAATCCAAATCAGGACTCATGTCCATTCGAGGATTGACTTCTTGTTGCAGCCTAAGTGTCTCTGCAGAAATTTCTAGGGATGTTGGTTCTTGTGTAGCAACATCCTGGTTAACTTCCTCATTTTCCTGTTGTTGGGATTCGATTTCTATTAACTCTATGTCCTGAGATGGTTCAGGAGTCACAGTGCAAACTTCTTCATTAAATTCCAGAATATTTTCAATCTTTGGTTCCTCTTCCCCCATTTGGGTGGAAATTTCAATGAGAATATTCAAGGATTTTATTTCTTATGTATCAGCACCCTATTCAATCTCATCATCATTCTACTATTGAGGTTCCATCTCTATTAGTTCTGTGCCCTGAGAAGATTCAGGACTCACGGCGCAGACTTATTCAACAAAATCAGGAATAATTTCAGCCTCTGGTTCACCTATCCCAATTTGGGTGGCAACTTCAATAGTGAAATTTAGATATGCTGGTTCTTATGTATCAGCACTCTTTTTATCTACTACTTCCCTTTGCTAGAGTTTCTCTTGGGGAGCTTCACCATCCTTCCAATCAGTTTGTCCTTGTTCTTCCACAGCTATAGGTATGGGTTGTTTTGTCATAAAGGAATGAACTAAGACTTTGTAGCCTGACTGGTTAAAGATTTCTCCACACACAGGGTAGACCACTCTTTCTTCCTCCTCACCATCCTCAACAGGAGTTGATCCTTCTAATTGGCCTGCAGCTTCAACTAGTGTGTGCAGTTTCCTTTCCACCTGTTTCCTGCATGCTTCCTTCCAATTTTATAGTTCTTTCTGAAGTGATTGTACTTCCTCCTTTAATAGCCCATTTTCATAGAGAATACCATCAATTTGAGGTTCTTTTGTAGCCGAGTCCTGTGGGGCATCATTTGCTTTGGGTCTCAGAATGCGGAATTCGATATGTGCTTCTATGGTTTCCCATATTGCCCATGCTACTTCAGCTACTGTAACTGACCTGGTTATTTTTTGTCTTATTGGTGGTGATGCCTGTATTTCTTCTTTTGATCTCCTCCTTTTCCTTTGTGGTGCCAAAATTTCCAGATTTGTAGCTAATGTGGAAGGGATATCCTCTGTCTCATTGTTTTCCTATTCTTCCTCAATCAGAGTTCATCCCCATTCAGGGGAAGATTAAATGCTCAACACTTTCATTTTTTATTCTGTTATCATGGATCTAATATTCTCAATTTCACTTGTCATACGATCTAATGCTGCTCTAGTTTTAGCCTCTTTTGTCAGATATTTCATATTATTTAATCTGTCTACAGGTTTTTCTCATGCATTTTCCTCCAATTCTTTTGCTTGTTCTTCTAACTGATCATCTGATCCAATCTCATTCCCCCCCAACTAAATTGGAGGAACTCCGAACCTCCTGGTTCTCTTAATTCCCCCCCAACTATTGATTGGTAGGATCCTCTTGGTTTTGAACATGTCCCACGAGTATAGGAACTTCTACTTCTTCTTCTATTGGAACACTAGGAAAAAGGGCAGGTTCCTAAATTTGACCTGTGAATTTCTCCTAGTTTTGGTTTCGTTGAGCTAAGGCCCGTAAAATTATTAATTTGATGAGGCCATGGTGGGTAAGGGAGGAGTTTGGATGCTTGGCCATTCTAACTAACCCCTCCATATGGTGTATATCATTGAATAGATAAAATGGAATAATATGTAGAAAAACTACTACTTGATCGCATGGCTGAGGTAGTGACTATAATGCTATCCCTCTCCGTGACTGCGGAATGTGCTCCCCCTCTCTCAGAAAATCTTGTACTGCAACAGCATTGGGGGTTCTTCAACCAAACCAGGCTCATCCCACCTGAGGAAGGCTAGTGACCTCAACCATTATTGCTTCATAGACTTCAATATGTAACCCCCAAAATTCTGAGTGGGCTTCTATAAGATTTAAGGAAAATTGTAGAGTTGTCTCACAATGAAACCCATTCAGACGTTGGAAGAATTCAATCTATCCCACAGCTTCAAAAATAGTGAAAAATTCAGCATTTCTTCTCAGTTCTCACGTATTTGTAGGTTCATGCCGAGCTAGAATACCCATGTTTTTTTTTACTTCAGAATTGTTTATCTGTCCGATAGATTATAGGTCCCGATAATGGAGGTTAAATCACAAAGTATGCATGAACAACTAAGAGTGGAGTTGGGTAAATTCAGAAAGTTTCAAAGCATGGAAATGTTTGGAATTTTATCCCAAATTAGGAAAGGTGGCAGTTATCAGGTAACATAAATGGCCATTAAGTCGTATGAGTGGACAGTTAACAGTATGTAGGTGTAATAATGGGCAGAGAAAGGAAGGTATGATTAATGTTGTCAAATCTAGTTAACACTTAATCAAGTAAATAATCAGAACCATACCTTCGAAAATATGCAATCAATGGTGACCTTTGGAAAATAGTAGAGCGTTTGAAGTGCAGCCATTTAAATTTAGTCCTTATTGCAGGCATGCTGTAATGACCTTTTCTGCGACGGATGAAAACCATCATGTCAATCTTGTCGAAAACATAATGAATGCTGCAAAATAAATCCGAATCGTCAGCATCAAGAATTGGGGCTAGATCTAGAGGAGTCGCTAACCAAGGTTGCAAAGAGTTCTACCAATAATGGAAGAGTCATAGCTGCAGACCATAGAGAAATCAAGTAGTTTGGCAGAGTCGTGGGTGTGAATTATAGAAAAATCAGCCATTTTTTGTGGAGTTGTAGCTTCCAGAAAAGGTAAACATAATAAAAATGGAACGATGTCGCAGCTACTGGAAAAGGTAAAAATGGACAAAAGTGAAATGGTGTCATAGCTGCCGAAAAAGGTAAAAATGGACAAAAGTGAAATGGTGTCGCAGTTGTCGAAAATGGAAAAAGGCATTAAGTTTACGGTGTTGCACCTGTGTGGAACGAGGTAAAGGGAAGGAGTTGATGGTGTTGCAATTGCAGGCAATGGGATAAAGGGTGGGAGTTTATGATGTTGCGGCTGTGTGGAACGGGTTAAAGGGCAGGATTTTATGGTGTTGTAGATGCGTGGAACGGGATAAAGGGAGGGAGTTTACGGTGTTGCAGCTTTAGAAAAATGGGAAAGTAGGCAACGATTTGACAGTGTTGCAGCTGCACGCAATGGGATAAAGGGATGTATTTTTTGGTGTTGCGACTGCAAAATAAAAATAGAAAAATAGGCAAAGTATAGGAGTGTTACAGCTGCAACAAATTTGTTCAAGGAATTTCTTCTGATGCAGGAAGTTACAGAAGGATGACCTTGGTCAATAGGCTCGATAATGACCACTGCTCCTTAGGAGCTTCCCTGCACATTTTATTTAAAAAAATAAACGGAACAAGTGCAAAATATAAAGATAAAAATAATTGTAAAAATATCAAGTTATTTAGGTACAAAATTTTTTATGTAAGATTTACAACGATTATCTAAGGATTGACAGGGGCGGAGAAAGATTCCTGCCCTTGTTCTAACTAGTATTCTAGATCAGCTACAATCTATGAAGTGAATCTATCTTTTGAAATGGGCGTATGGTACAGTCACAACCTATGACCATTAGCAAATAATGGTGCACAATTCTCATCAATGGTTACCAGGTGGAATATACCATTATCAAATACTCTGTCTACTAGGTATGGGCCCAACCATCTTGTGCGTAACTTACCGTTGAAGTCCCTTTTGAATCTTGAATCGTATAGTAATGCTCAGTCTCCTTCACAAAATACTTTCTTTTTGATGAATCAGTCGTTCCAATTGGATCTCTATGGCTGGTTTAATACTGTCTAATCCACAGCAGCTAAACAGTTCTCATCAAGTTCATTCAATTAATTCAATCTTCTCTTTCAGGCTTCAGTCACACCTAATTTTACCTCCGTAGCTATCTTCAAAGTCTTGATTTCAAATTCAATCAGGAAGAGAACACTTTTCCCATACAGCAAGACATAAGGAGAGAAACCTGTAGTATTGCGCCAAGTGGTACAATATTCCCACAATGCTTCTAGAAGTCTATCATCCCAATCTCTACGATGGATCTTGACTATTTTGGTAAGGATGGATTCAATAACTTTGTTAGTTATTTCTACCTGGGAATTGGCCTAGCGATGGTATGGTGAAGCTATCTGATGCTAAATATGGTACATCTGTAACAGAGCTTCGAATTGATGTGACAAAAACTGAGGTCCTCCATCTATAACCACTTCCTTGGGTACTCTGAAATGGGTAAAGATTTAACCATACAGGAAATCGATCATAGCCTGGTCATTGGCTTTCACCAAAGCCACAACTTCTACCCATTTCGTCATGTAGTCGGTACAAACCAAGATGTAGGATTTCTGCTTGGAATGAGGGCTGATAGGACCAGCAAAATATAAGGCCCATCTGTTAAAAGGTTCAACTGCCAGTTGTGGTTGAAGAGGCATTTGATCCAATCTATTACATTGGCCCATCCTCTGGTAGCTATCACAAGAATGGGCATATCATTTTGCATCCCTAAAAAGGGTTGGCCAATAGTAACCCATTCTCAGTGCTTTGTGACCTGTCCTCCTGTCTGCAAAGTCTCCCCCAAATTGTCCGACACAAGGCTCATCATTGCAAGCCTTCAAAATATGGAATATTTCATCTTCTCTTACACATCTTCTGATCTCAAAATCAAGGCCTGTGTAGAAGAGATGACTGTCTATCCGACAATACCTGGCACTTTGTTGAATAATTTTCCTCTTTTTTGTTTTGGACAAATGTGTCGAAAGCTTCCCTGCAGCCAAGTAGTTAGCGATATCTACATACCAAGGGGAGTGAGCTGAAACTGCAAATAAGTGTTCATCTGGAAAAGAGTCCTCAATAGGAAAATTATCATCACTGTTAGTAAAACGAGATAAGAAATCAGCAATAACATTTTCTTTTCTAGGTTTGTCTATAATGGTGATATCGAATTCTTGTAATAATAATAGCCATCAATTTACCCTAGCATTTGTAACAGGTTTATTCATTAGATATTTGATGGTCGAGTGGTCAGTGTGCACAAAGGTAGGATATCCAGTGATATAATGTCAAAATTTGTTAATGGATAAAACAATAGCTAAAAGTTCCTTCTAGGTAATAGTATAATTATGTTCAATAGGGGATAGGTTTTTACTAATATAATAAACTACATAAGGTGCTTGACCATCCTGCTATCCTAAAACTTCTCCAATGGCGGTATCAGAGGCATCTGAAGAAATGTGAAAAGGCAGGGTCCAATTGGTTTAGGATGGGAGCCGTGGACAACTTCTCCTTAAGTTTAACAAATGTTGTTTGACATGCCTCATTCCAAATAAATTGCACATCCTTCATTAACAATGAAAACAAAGGAGAGGCAAGTTTGGAAAAGTTTTCTATAAATCTTCTGTAATATTCAGCATGCCCTAAGAAACTTTGCACTTCTTTCTGAATTACAGGAGTAGATATATTTTTTATTACCTTTATTTTAGAGGGGTCTACCTGGATTCCATCAGCAGAGATAAAATGCCCCAACACCACTTTTTCACTCATCATTATATGGCACTTTTCAGTGCTCAAATATAGTTGGGTCTTTTCACAACAAGTTAAAACCTTTTCAAATTTTTCAATGCTTCTTCAAAGTCTTTTCCATAAGGAGTAAAGTCATCCATGAATATTTCCATACTATCATTAACTAATTTTGAAAAGATGCAAATCACAGCTCTTTGAAATATGGCTGGTGCATTGCATAAACCAAAGGGAAGCACTCTGTATGCAAAAGTTCCCCAAGGATAGGTGAAGGTAGTTTTATCCTAGTCTTCAGGAGCAATCTGGATTTGATTGTACCCACTAAACCCATCTAGGAAGGAGAAAAACTTCTTCCCAGATAAGGTGTCAAGTACTTGATCAATGAAAGGCAGGGGAAATTGATCTTTCTGTGTTGCCTTGTTCAGCTCTCTATAGTCCACAGAGACTCTCCATTTACCATTCTTCTTGGGTACTATCACGAATGGAGACACCCACTCGCTATCTGAAATGGGATATATAAATCCTGCTTCCAAGATTTTCTAAATGTATTCCTTCACTATGTCCCTAATATTGGGGTCCATTCATCATTGAGGCTGGCACAGAGGCTGGGAGTCACATTTGATATAAATATGATGGGTGCATAGATTAGAAGGGATTTCCCTCATGTCTGTGTACTCCCAGGAAAATTCTCCCTTGTGTTTTTTTAAGCGAATGATTAGGAATTCCTGTTCATCTGGGGAAAGGATGGGATTGATATTCAGTGTTTTTCTAGACTCTACCTCGATAAAAACACTTTTCAAATTTTTCAACACTAGAACTATGTGAGTATCATTGAATAATGTCTTCCCTCTGAGATTTTCTTGTTCCTCTTTACCTATAGTAGCATTCAGGGTCTAATAAATTTTCTTATTGACATAAGTGGGTTCACTGATGAAATTATTAATGGCATCATCTTCAGTTTCATCTTTAAAAGTCAAGGCCTTCCCTATCGTTAATAATGGTTGAATGCCCTCTTCTTCCTCTGGCTCCATCCATAATGGAGTTTCAGCTTCTAAGCTTGATCAAGATGGAGGATAAAGAGTAAGGTTCTTTATCTTGGTTCCATCTGATATGGCCATAGACCCAGATTGACAGCTAATGCAAGCATCGGCTGTAGCTAACAAGGGCCTCCCCAGAACCAATGGGTGTTCGCCTAGCTGTGACTTAGGCTATAAAACCAAGAAGTCAATAGGATACTTCCAAGAATCAACTGAGACAATGAGATCATCCAAGATTCCTTCAGGTTTAATAGTGGATCTATCTGCCAATTCTAAAATGGTATGTTAAGAACCCATGTCAACCCTCCTCTTTATTTTGCTAGTATATTTTATTAGAAGCATATGCTTTGTAAGTCGTCCCATCAATATGTTGTATTATCCCACATTCATGGGGAGTAAGTAATAATTGTTAAGTTGTCTAGTTATTATGTTGTGGTATCCCACATTCATGGGGGGTAATAGTTGTTTATATTAGACTTAGTATATAAGTATGTGTTGAGGCTAATGAAAGCATCGAAGAGTTATTTTGTATGGAGCTTGCTCAAAGGAGGTTTCCCCCTCGAAGTGGCCTGCAATCAATAAAATATCTTTTATGCTCCAATATTTCTGTTATATCGTTCATTTTGATTGTTCATTGTAGGAGGTTCTCCACATCTGGTATCAAAGCACTTTCCTTGGCACAATACGGAATTTTTTTTTTTTTGAAAAAAAAAGGGGCAAAATTGGGCGGCAACTTTCACATCCATTTTTGAAACTTTCTGTCTAGATTCAAGAAACATAAGTTGCATATCTGAATTCCTCTTTCAAAAATATGCAATTTGAAAAACAAATCATCTCATTTGGAGTTCTAAAAGTGGAGATATCATGGATTTAAAATCAGCAATTTTTCAGAATTTTAGTGACAGCCGCGGAAATTGCAGAGCGAAAGCTTTTGACCGGGTGCCCAAATTTATATTCCGAATATGTCAGTAGAAGAAGATTGATTGTTCCAGTTCCAAAAACAAGCTATAATATCAATTCTGAGTAATACAGATCGGGTTATGTTCATTTTAAAAGTTTTCATCTCAAAACCCTAGCTCTAATTACAGGTTTTTGAGCATTGGGTGGAATTTCTGCCACATTTTTTTTGGCACTGTGATTATTGCAGTAATTCTTCTTCTTGCAGTGGTATTTTTGATTCAGATCAGGGAATAAACCCTATCCTCTTAACTATGGGAAGTACTCAGGCATAGCCCTAAAACTCATTGTGAGGAGTACCATAGGAACCCTGAAGTAGCTGGCCATTGAGAGGACCTGCCAAGCGAAAAGGGCAATGAGCCCCACTAGATTGACTAGATTCCCATCTGTGAGGAAAATCAAAGAGCTGTCATTTTTGGCCAAGCAGTTAGTAGTTTTACCTGCGCCATGAAGTGAGGATTACTGCCCCAATACTTAAGCCTGAGACAGCCTTGGTGGCCAAGTGACTACCTTTGAACCATTAGGAAGTAGAATATACCTAGGGTCCATATCTAATTATAGTTTATAACATGCATAATTCCATAATTATCACTGATCATTTACTCCAATTCAAGTTGATAAAGCACAGCTTTCTAGAACCGCCACATATCATTTCTTAAAAAAATAAAAAATTGAGCCATATATTCCTTGATTTAGCTCCATTTCCCTTGAAAAATCACTGTAACCCATGTCATTCCATTCTACATATTTCATTCATTGAGGATCCTATCCCAATTCCACTTCCCAATGCCGAAAATTCCATCTCCTTCTTTCACCTCACTTCTGAAATTCACATTTTTTGTTTCCTTGTCCCTTAGAAAGTGTCCACAACCTAGTTACCCAGTTGCGTTTTTCCCAAATCAAAATTTTCCTTTTCTAAAACCCTCTCTGTTTTTGTTTTTCCACCCATTTTCGATAAAAAAATAAAAATAAAAATTCATCCGTATATTTCTTGATTTAGCTCCATTTCCCTTGAAAATTCACTGTAACCAATGTCATTCCATTCTACATATTTCATTCATTGAGGACCCTATCCCAAGTACACTTCCCAAAGCCCGAAATTCCATCTCCTTCTTTCACCCCACTTCTGAAATTCACATTTTTTGTTTCCTTGTCCCTCAGAAAGTGTCCACAACCTAGTTACCCACTCGCATTTTTCCCAACTCAAAATTTTCCTTTTCTAAAACCCTCTCTATTTTTGTTTTTCCAGCCATTTCTAATTAAAAAAATAAAAAGAAAAAGAAAAAGAAAAAAAAATTATTGCTTATGGTTATCCCCCGCACATGAGCAAATAGACAAATGGAAGAAGAACTTGTCACCCTCAAGACCAAACTCGAATATCTTGATCAAATATTTCTTGACCTCCATCTTCAGTATTCAACCATGAGCAACCAGCAACAACCTGAGTCTTCTGCAAGCCCTGCATTCTCCGCTTCCAGCAACTTTTGTGGGCCAAAGATTGAATTCCCTTGCTTCAATGGTGATGATCCAAGTGGATGGATACACAAGGAAGAACAATACTTTAATATGCATAACACTTTTGATGTCACTAAAGTCTCACTTGCATCATTTAATTTGGAACGTGAACCCCTTCAATGGTTCTGTTGGTACATCAAGGATCATGAAGAGCCCCAATGGACAGATTTTTGCCAACTCCTTTTGCACCAATTTGGCCCTAGTGGTTTTGATGAATTCACAGGAGCACTCACCAAAATTCACCAGACTGGCACTAAGAGAGAGTATCAAATAGAATTTGAGAACTTAGTCAAGCACACAGAAGGATTTTTCGATGCATTCTACAGGAGTTGTTTTATCTATGGTCTTAAGGATCCAATCCGATCTGACATTACAGTGTTCTGTCCCAACACAATGATGGAAATCCTAGGGGTGGCTCAGTTGGCAGAGGACAAGATTAGGGCTCAGCAATTCCCCAAATCCACTTTTTTTCCATTCAAAAATATGGTTCCCCAAATACATCCAATCCCTCTGACTCCTAGAACCACTCCTATCAAGCATTTGTCTGAAGCTGAGATGCAGACACATAGGGAAAAAGGACTTTGTTATAATTGTGCTGATAAATTCACTTAGGGACATCAATGTACTGAACACAAGCCCTATTTCTTGGATGTGGCTTCTTCCCCTACACTTGAAATTTGTGATGCTGCTCAGAATCTAGTAAACAATCAGGTTGACATTCTGCAGCCGCCTATTAACCCTCTGATTGCTAAACAAGTTGATTGTTTTGTCCATCCTTTCTCCAGCTTTAAAGTCATGGTTGCCAATGGGAGCACCTTACCTTGCAAAGGAAAGTGTCATAGTGTGTGTATCTCTATTAGAGATTATAACTTGTGCTCTAACATGTTTTCCATACCCCTACGAGGTTGTTCTGTGATTTTGGGCACTCAATGGTTATGCACACTTGGACCCATATTATGGGATTTTGTAGAACTGTGGATGCATGTTTTAGTCAATGGGAAAAAACACACATTCAATGGCTTACAACCAGGGTATCTCAGCATCATCAGTTCACATTGCATGGAAATGATCCTTAAGTAGAATTCTCATGGTGTCATCACTTAGCTCCATTTCATTCAGATGCAACTTTCGCAGTCTCAAATACTCCTTTAGATCTTTCATTTCGATGCACCCTTCAGATGCCTGATTTTTCCAAGCCCTTCACTCTTGAGAGTGATGCTTGTGCCAATGGACTCAGTGTTGTCCTCTTTCAAGATGAACATCCCATGGCATTCACTGGTAAATCCCTTCCTGGAAAGAAATTACCCACCTCCACATATGAGAAGGAAATGATGACTATTTTGCATGCAGTACAGAAGTGGTGGCCATACCTCTTAGGGAATCCTTGTTGCATCAAGACTAATCACCAAAGTCTAAAATATTTCCTAGAACAACGGATCTCATCCCCAACACAACAAAAATGGGTTAGCAAACTCAAGGTTTATGACTATGAGATCAATTACAAGAAGGCTAAGGACAATCTTGCGGTGGATACTCTTTCCCGCATATTTGATGCCCCTATATCTCTTTCAGCTATTGCTATGCCTATTCCAACTTGGTTACACTATGTTCAGCAAAGCTATGTCAATGACTCCTCATTATTTGAAATCATCCAACCATTGGCTAGTAACCCTTCTGTGGTACCGCATTTCTCTTGGGATGGCTCTTCTCTGAGACACAAGGGTCGTCTCGTGCTTCCCCAAAGCACATATATTAAACATGCAATCTTTTATGATCTCCATGCTTCTCCAATGGCAGAGCACTCTAGGTTCATGAAAACATATGAGAGGTCATGATGTCACTTCTTTTGGAAGGGAATGCAACGAGAAATTCAACAGATGGTTTTCGAATGTGCTCCTTGTCAGTGCCACCAAGGTGAAACTACACTCCTTTCCGGATTGTTCGAACCTTTGCCCATCCCTACAAGGATTTGGACATATATTTCAATGGATTTCATTCAAGGGCTCCCTAAATATGGAGGGAATATCCTAATGTTGGTCGTGGTTGATTGGCTCTCCAAATATCATCATTTTTGTGCTCTCAAACCTCCATATACCACCTCCTCAATCGCACAAATTTTCATGGTCAAGATATTCCATCTTCATGGAATCCCTTATTCCATTGTCTCAGACCGCAACGCACCTTTCACAAGTCATTTTCTCCTTACTGACACCAAACTAAATATGAGTTCAGTTTATCACCGACCAATAGATGGTCTGAATGAAGTCAACAACAACTATTGGGAAACTTATCTTCCTTGTTTCACCTCTGAAGAACAACATTTGTGGGAAAAGTGGCTCCCTCTCACTGAATGGTGGTACAATACTTCCTACCATACTGCATCTCAAATGACTCCATATGAAGCAGTTTATGGTCACACATCTCCAGTACTCCTTCCATACACCCTCAGCAGTTCACCAGTTCAGGACATTGGCATTGTTCTTCAAAATCGACATCAGATTCTTCACCTTCTGCAGGACAATCTTCACATGGCCAGAACACGCATGAAACACCAAGCCGATTAGCACCGTTATGAGCGCACTTTTCAAGTCGGTGACATGGTTTTTATTTGTCTGTAGCCTTACAAGAAATCCTCCTTGAAACTCGAAGGGAATCAAATGCTCGCTCCAAAGATCTCTAGTCCATATACAGTTCTTCAGAAGATTGGGTCTATTGCTTATAAACTGGCACTTCCTCCTTCTTCTGCATTCAACAAGTGATTGGCACCAACATCAGCGCACAAATTATTTTACCAGAATGGGATAATGAAGGATCCATCATTTTAGATCCAAGGGCTGTCCTCAATAAGTGCACTTGTCATCTTCACTCTCGGTCCATCATAGAGGTCTTAATTCAATGGCACAACATGCAAACAGAGGATGCTACATGGGAACTGCTCCTTCAGATTCAGCAACAGTTTCCACATCTAAAGCTTTGAGGAAAAAGATTTTTTTTAAGAGGGAGGAGATGTTAAGAATCCATGTCAACCCTCCTCTTTATTTTGTTAGTACATTTTATTGGACACATATGCTTTGTAAGTCGTCCCATCAGTATGTTGTATTATCCCACATTCATGGGGAGTAAGTAATAGTTGTTAAGTTGTCTAGTTTTTATGTTGCATTATCCCACATTCATGGGGGGTGATAGTTGTTTAAAATAGACTTAGTATATAAGTATCTGTTGAGGATAATGAAAGAATAGAATAGTTATTTTGTATTGATCTTCCTCACAGGAAGTTGCTCCCTCGAAGTGGCCCGTGATCAATAAAATCTCTTTTGTGGTCCAATATTTCTATTATATTGTGCATTTTGATTGTTCATTATAGGAGGTTCTCCACATGGTAGGATTTGGCCTGAGATTAGTGAACCCAAGTTTTATTATAGTTTCAATGGTGATGACATTAATTACTTCTCCTAAGTCTACCAGTACGTTGGGTATTTGTGTTCTCCTAATCTACATAGTGATAATGGGATTCCCAGGATCGTCGTATTTGGCCAAGAGGGTTTTTCCCATTATTAATGCAGATAATTTCCCTATGACATGAACAGTGGGAGGATCCCTAGGTTTTCTTCCTAGTTTCCTTGTACATAGATCCTGAATGGTTCTGGCATAGATAGGTACGTCTTGAAGGGCCTGAAGGAGTGGAATTTTAACATAAAGATTTTTTAACTCTCCTAAGAGGTTAAATTGAGGTTGTCCCACTACATTTGGTAACATTAATCTTTGAGGGTATGGTGGTTCCCTAATCAACTATGTAGGCTATGTGTCGATAAATGTGTCTTTCTGTGTTTCATCTGACATATTAGTAGGATGTTCGGCGTCTTCAATAATGGGGGTCACTGTATTGGATAAATACTGTGGGCCCATCCTTTGTTCACGTACAGAGGATGGAACATCGTCAATGATCAAAGGCTCCACTAGCTTCCCTAATCATAAGCGGATATCGTTGTAGGGTACAGGAGTAATGGAGTAAGCGGGCATGTTAGCAGTCTCAAACTGATGGACTGATTTATTATTTGGGTTAGGGTTAGGTTGAGCAGTCAGTTGTGGTCGTATTGGCATATTGGGGATAGCATTATTCTAGAGTTGCAGCTACGACTGCTGATAAGGATGAGGATATTGTTGAGGAGGGTATGGTTTATGAGGAAATGTTTGATGAGGAAGCTGTTGAGAGGGTTGGTTATGGGGAAACTAGTTCCCTAGATGGAAATTCCTCCATCCAGGAGACCAATAATTTTGTTGGTTTGGTGGTTGTGTTCAGGGGTTCCAAGATTTCAAATTTTGCATTGGAGGTTGAGAGGGGTACCATTGAGGGTTAGAATAATATGAAGGGAATTGTGTATTCATGTTCTGCATATTATTCCAATTATTGATGTTATTCAAAAATGGAAACAAGTCTAGAGTCATACCTTGATTTCGAGGCTGCCAGGGCTTTTTCTGTGCAATAAAGTAAGTCGGTTCCACATATGGAGTTGATTCCTATAGAACTACCTTAACTTGAGGTAGTGAAGGGCATACTTTTTTGTCATGGTTCAACAAGCACAACTGACGCACTTCTACCTTGTCGAGTGGGCACTCTTTCAGAGGGTGGATCTTCCTACATTTAGGGTAGAATACACCTAGTGTGAGATCCTCTACTGCTTGTCTTTTCTTTTCCCTCAGGACATCTATTTCTGAGGAGATGGAGCTCATCATTTATGTTTTGAAATTTTTAAGGAGACTGCCTATATCTACATGGGTGGCTCCTCCATTATATGAATTTTATGTTATTTCCAAGACATCACGTTCTAATTTGTCTTGTTTGTCCCATTTGTTATTCCTGGAAGATCCCCTAGAATATATTTTCCACAGTTTGACAATATTTTCAATGGACTCCTTGGAGATATCCCCCTTTCCTAACAAGTTTAACATGTCTCAAAAATCATCCCTAATCCCATGAAGTAGGATTATTTTGAGCACATCTAACCCCATATTAGTCTCTTCAGCTCTCTGCACATTGTAAAAAATCCTTTCAACAAAATCTTCTAGAATTTCATCGTCCTTCTATACCATTTTAAATGGTTCTTCTCTCTTGTCCTTGGTATTGAAATACTCTTGATATTTCTCTAGGAACACCTATTTCATCTAGTCCTAGGTAGTGAAAGATCCCCCTCCTAGGCTCATAAACCAACGTAATGCATTGTCCTTCAAAGTGGTAGGAAAAAGTTTAAGCTTCTATGCATTGGTGGTGTAGTCGTAGCTGCAACAAAGGATGTCAAATTCGAAAATAAATTAATCTGGATCCTCTATTGCTTTTCCATAAAAGTGAGGAAACACCGATGGCGATATATTTTTCATGGGGGCTATCCATTATGGCTGTTGAATTGGGAACTGAATTGTAGCAACCATCTCTTCAGGCGGGGAATTACCCTCGTGATGATGATTTTCTCCCATTACTTCTTCGTGATCTTCGGGATCATGTCTGTTGCTCATATCTTCCTCTATTTTATCCTCTTCGTCCTTCCACTGGTCATTAAATTTTTGATATAACTGTGTCCACTTCTCTTCAGTCACAACCTCCCCGTTAATCTAATAGATCAAATCTCGGTCAGCTGATCCCGCAGTATTAACTCTATCTTCCTCCGCAGGGGTATCTGAGGGTGTTGCAGCTCCTTGTGTGTTCTCCACTGTAGAGACTGACGATGCCACTCCAGGGGTGACTGGGCTTCTTCTAATAAGTGTTTCCTGATAGTGAGCCCCAGTAGAAGAATTGATCCTATCAACCAGGTCGTCAATGAATGTTCATCTTCCCAATGTTGGATTTCACCCATGGCCTCGACCACCTGCAACGTTAGTGTTCTGTGGGGTTCTGGGATTTATAATATGGTCACATTGTACTCTTCTTGTATACATGCAACCCAAAACATGCAAACTTAAAAACTAAAGAAAAATGAATAAATATAATTACTAGATGCAACTACTACAGTGCCTAATACTTATCCTCCCCAGCAACGGCGCCGAAATGTTGGGCACCCTATATGCAAGTTAATTAAAGCCAACATACGAAGTGTTCAATATAAATTGTCAACCCAGGGAAGTCTCTTATTTCAAGGATAATGTGCATCATATATTATTTAAACACTAAGTAGCTGATGCTGTAAGTAAATGATCCTACTTTCATGTTCAGCCAAACTCATCCCATAATCTACTTAATCTAATTTTACCTTCTCAAGAATGCAATCACAAGTACATTTTTACAATCTTTGATCTAGAATTAAAAGATTCAGGAAATAAAATCTAGATTACTTTTGTAGAAATTTAAATCCTTAATTACCAAACCATCTAAAGATCCATCTCAACTATCTTGATTCAGCTTTTATAGAAATTAAAAGTACAGGAATTAAATTCTGCAATTGTAAATGTGAAGGAACAAACTACAAAGATTTAAAGAAAACAACAATTGAAAGAATTAGGGATGAACAGGGCTATCACAACTATCACATAGTTTCATAAAAGAAAGTTAACATATACAGTCAACTAACACACCACACCACTGCAGTTTTGCAAGAGATGCAATTACTAATTATTCAAATGACACACAACAAATCGATGACTGTTGCAACTTACCGTAAATAAAAGAAGTTATCACAAAATCCAAGCACACAATAGAATAAATAAAATACCTAATTAACTTAGCAATCCATGTGGGAAGGCGGACCCAGCCTTCACACAGAGATGCTAGAAGTAACACACATTAGAACACTGAGATCTTAAGAATCAAACTCCTATTATTAAAAGTGGCAGATGAGCACACAACCTTAGTCACAATTGATACAATAATTTGATTAATTTTTCAACCCTTGGTTCGAAATAGTTCCCAATATTTATACAATTACAATCATGACATCTTCCCACTATTATCGGGAAGCCATGAAGATCTCTGATCTTTAGGCTACCCTAATTATGATAAGCTATTACAATCGTGGAAAGATGAGAGAAAAAGAGATAGGAAAGTTGTTACTCGATCCATAAATAATGATCATGATCAATTGGGAAGATACTTCGTGGATTGCAGCTATTTTTTAGTAGAGGCGCACTATTGCCTCTGAAGCTGTTGCAGCCTATTGCAGCTACCTTTGTACAGCCTGCGTGGAATAATACCCTTGGACCGCATTCTTTGGGCAACGATGGAATGGATGGAAATCCTCTCAGCAATGAATGTTCAACCCTCTCTTGGCATGTTCGGACCACTACACCTATATTCTTTACATCTCAAATTATCTTTATAAAACCACCATATATTAGCATAATTTAAGATGTAAATCCCTAATTACAACAATCCTAAGCATTAATAAAATAAGACAATGATTAACCATACCTATATGAATTGAGGGACCGATGAAGCAAAAACATCCGTTTAGTATACAGAATAGAGTAGGGTGAGGAAAAAAGAGGTAGGTAAGGGCATGGGGACTTCACTTAGTGAACCTGTCACATAACACATGCGATCATGGGATATTAAAGAATACCCTTAATTTCCAGATATATTGACCCAAACTCTTTTTGTTGAAACCCCCTCCCAATACTTAAAACCTCCTCCCCACCCATTTTTATACCTCAATCCTTATAAACCACCCTACCCACCCCCACCTTAAACCCCTCATGCCCCCCAATACCTGCAATATATTGGTTCAATTTTTTATAATTTTAAAATCCACAATATGAACTAATGTGATAGGATATTGGTCAAAAAGTGAAGCCCCTGTGCATAAGGGTGGTCAAAACGTGGTCATTTCTAGGCCTAACAATCTTGATTTTCGACATGGTACAATAGGATGAATAGCTTACTGATGATTCTAGGCTTTACTGAGAGTAAAGCAAATTCCAACCTTCAAGGTTGAAGGTGGAAGACCAGTGATGTTCTTGTTATATGTCGATGACTTGTTCCTGATAGAAAAGAGGAACTCATTAAATTTACAAGAAGAAGACTTGATGTCGAGTTTGAAATAAAGGACTTGGGCATGATGTACTATTTTCTAGGCATGGAGGTGTGGCAGAATGCAGATGGAATTTCCCTAGGACAAGGGAAGTATGCAGTAGAGATCCTGAAGAGATTCAAAATGATGGACTGCCAGGCAATGAGCACACCTATGGCATCAAACCTGAAGCTATTGAGTGATGCTTCATCAGAAGCGGTTGATGCTACGATGTATTGTCAGATGATTGGGTCCTTGATGTACCTAATGAATACAAGACCACATATTTGCTTTGTAGTGAACACCTTGATCTAGTTCCTCACAGATCCAAGACATGTTCACTTGATTGCTACAAAGCATATTCTAAGGTACCTAAAGGGTACAGTTGATTATGGGCTCAAGTATAAGGCTAATCAGAAGATTAACCTGGAAAGTTATGTTGATTCAGATTGGGTAGGAAGTGCCATCGATAGAAAGAGAACTTTAGGGTGCTGCTTCAGTATGGGATCAGGTGTGATCTCTTGGTTTAGCAGGAAACAGTCTTGCATGGCACTAAGTATAGGCTGTTCATCTAGTTGTGAGGCAATATGGCTAAGGAAGCTACTATCTGATTTATTTGATCTCCAGTTGGATGCTACTTGTATATATTGCATCAACCAGATTTGTGTGAAGTTGTTTAAGAACCCAGCATTCCATGACAAGTCGAAGCATATCTAGATCAAATATCACTATATCAGGAATATGGTGCAGAGAGGAGCAGTGAATCTCCAGTATGTTGCGAAGGATGAACATATAGCTGATGTGTTGAATAAGCCATTGGCCAGAGTGAAGTTTGAGTACTTCAGGGAGAAGCTTGGTGTTCTCCAGATCGAGGTTCCCTACAAAGGGAAGTGATGAGTCCATGAGCCATTCTGACATGGTGAGAGGATTGGTTCCTTCCATGGTCAGATGTAAGGGCTGATCCATTCTGTCATGGTGAGAGGATTGGTTCCTTCCATGGTCAGATGTAAGGGCTGATCCATTCTGTCATGGTGAGAGGATTGGTTCCTTCCATGGTCAGATGGGAGTGTTGAGCCATTCTGAGGTGACTATGAGATGTGTTCTCACATGATCATATTTAAGCGCTAAATGCCATTTTCTTAATGGAGGAACCTGGTCAGTTACAAGGAATAGTTAGCTTAGAGATGAGGGCCATTCTGATGTGACTGAGGGATGTGTTCCTACATGATCAGATATGTTGGCTATGGTGGGAAGACTCGGGTTTACTTTGTTTAACCAACAACACCCCTAGCTCACTAGCCCTTTCGGCGACAGACCGCGAAGCGGCCTGAAGTCTCACCCAAAGTGATTCTAATGGGTTGGCCAAGGACTCAAGCATCTTGGACCAGGTTTTGTGGTATCCTACTTGTGACTCGCAGCTCTGCTAGCCGTGAGGCCTCTTTCTCTTCACGTCGTGCGGCCCTTCTGCTCATGCTGCATGATCTCCTCATCTCGCAGCTCTTCTAACCGCAAGATCTCTCTCTTCCTATTGCGCAGTCCCTTTCCGTGTCATGCAACTTCCACTGACTGGCGATGACCCTAGCCTTATCACCTCACTGCACACCAGGCGACATGTAACTTCCTCTCCAACGCTAAGTACTTAACCTACGATATCGCGCACTGCAGATCCTCTGCTGGTGCGGTATCGCCTCTCTGTGATATCCTACTCCTATGGCTCAGCGCACTTAGCGTTGTACGTGTCGACTTCTAGGACTCAATGTACCAGACTGTTTAACACTGCGACTAGTGACTGTTCAAGAAAAGCATAAATGAACCCGCATACAACATGCCAAACACTCAACTTATGTTATCCTTCTATATTACTGTGAACTAAACGACGCATTCATACATTCAACTATAAGCAAGGCTCATATAATAACTAACAGATGCAACAAATAAACACAACACATGAATCAATCGCATGACACTTGATTTTAATGTGGTTCACCTCCAGGATGGAAGTTACATCCACAAAACTGTGTTTCTATTATAGCTCAGGGGAAGGTAAACACAGTTCTGCTGCACCGCATATGCAACTTGAGATCTTCTGGGTAACTCTGCACATAGCCTGGAGCCCTTCTCTCTTAGATCTCTTTTCTACCTCTATATTGTCTCTCTTACAATATACTCTTCCCTCTCTGTCAATCCCTGTGGATTGTTACAATAAAAAATAACAGTAAGATAACAGACTATTGATGATCTGACTAGCTGGATGGCCTAAAATGCCCAAAATTCCAACCTTTTACAATACAAAATACATCCATTTATAGGCGGCCTGAAGGTCTCACCATTACAACACTGTGGGCCTGTCCCAATAGTAACCCAAACCTTAACTAGTGACAATCGGCGTATCTATACTTTGAGGTAGCCACTATCCATCACACCACAGCTCTCTACAGTCTTCCATGCTTCTAGACGCTGACCATGGGTACTATGCACCGCTTCCCTTCACCACAGCTTCCTGCAGTCTTCCATGCTTCATAGCACTGACCACGGGTACCGGTGTTGCTTCCCTGGCTGTCCTTTGTCTTCAATACCTTAGCCTCATTGCTCCTTTTCCTTTATGAGGGTAGCTGAATCCTCCTGTCTTCCACCGCTACCTTCAATGCAGTGGGTGAGCTCTCTCTTCTCGGCTGCTCAGGTACCATCGTGTTCCTTGACTTCTCTGTCTTCTACGTCATGGTTTCCGGCTCTGATCTGTAGCTAGAAACCTGCTATAGTGTCGTAGCTCTACCTCTTATATCTCTGCCAAAACTGTCTGTTCGTCAAAATAGCAGCTTCTTCTGTAGCTGCGGGACCCTACTCCAACAGTCCCCTAACACTTACTTTTGGCTCGTCCCCGAGCCACTACCATTGGGCTTCTCCTGCTATAGTTTCTCCTTGGCTTCCTGTGAAGTCCGTTGCAACTTGTCGCGAAGTCCTACGACTTCATCCTGCATCACTATGACACGCTCTCGTGCCGAGTCAAGCAAATCTTGACTAATACTGGTGTCTTCTGTTGCATCATTTTCCTCTCGGGTGGTAGTGAACTCCCTCACTTTATGCTCAACCGTATCGACTAAATCAATTATTTGCTCTTGGTAGGGTTGAAGCAGGTCATTGATGTGTATCTCCTTTGTTCTTAATCGCTGCGCTTCCTGCTACAAGCAGGTCATCTCCTTTGTCTTCCTCATCTTCTGAAGAGCTGCTAAGCTCTTAATTTATTCTTTCATTGCTGCCGTGGTATTTTCTATCTGCTAAAAATTTCGTTGGATTCCTACTTTCTCAGGAAGCTGATCCAAGTCTGACCATGTGTCTGTTGCATCATTTAGTACTGACAGTGCATCATCGATGCGAGACTGCATCTGTGCAGAAGCTAGGCGAAAGGCCTCTACTATCGCTTGCTTGTCTGCCTAGGAAGTGTCTCGTGCACGAGCCTCAAGCTCATCGATCTGTGCTCTGTGGTCTTCCTCCATCTTGGCTGCTTCTTCTGCCATCCTCGCTACTATTTCCTCCAGAGCCTTTGCTCTGTTTGCAACTCTTCTTACCTTCTGTGGAAGAGGTAAGGCGAACTCAATGTGGCATTGGGGTAACTCCAATGTGATGCTTTGTAGAACTTGAGAAAGGTTCTGTTCTCATTCTTCATATGTTCATACTTCATCTGCCTTTTTCTGAAAGCTGGTGGCGAGTGTTGCATTCTTCTGTATCAACTGCGTATTTTCTTCGTAGGTCGCAAGCTCTCTTCCTCTTAGTTCTGCGCTTAGCTACTGCTGGATCATCTGCAACTGATCAATGTGAAAATATGCGAGGTTAACCTCAACAGGTTTCCTAAACTGTACTGGTGGATCCGTCATCGACACAGGGAATATGATGCTCCCTGGTGGAATCAAAACTGTGTTGAGACAACCCTTTACTAGGATCTCCTCACGGGAGATCGACTGTTTTGAACTTTCTCCTACTGGTGCCTTGCTCAACTGAGTGTGGATTATGGCATTTTTCTTCGTCAATGTCTTCAACTGGCCTAGCTTCTAGTCTATGGCCCCCTGCAGCTTTCCCTACGATGCCTGCATCGCCTGAAATGTATCACTCATTATGTCCCTTATTCTTACTGCGATTTGCTCATAGTCATCAGCTGTCAATTTAATCTCCCCACTTGGCTTTGTAACCTTTTGTTTTTTCTTCATGGGCTCCTCCTCTGATGTATCCTCTACATCCTGTGTCTGGGTTTCTACTCTGTCTTTTCCCTTGTCTAGTGGGTCTATCTGTGCAGTACCTGTTTGTAGAGGTGTGGTATCTTCGTACTCTTGCTTCCATTGGGCATCAAAGTCTTTGATGATACCTTCGATATCCTGCGCTATCATGCTGAACCAGCCAGGGGCCCAATCATCCCTCTTAGTCCTCTTTGGTCTCAGGTGAATTCTATGGCGGTCCACCATAAAATTAAGCCAAGCATCATATGTGTCTACAACCTCCTTGCTGATCCGTGGTACTTCTAGGATGACTTTCTTCAGTAGTGTATAGTATTCATAGAATAATATCGCATTGAGCTTTTTCTTTTCTGGGTGGCTAGTCTTGCACAGGTTTGTATAGCGCACCCCTCTGGGCTCACCACTTGCTAGCTGCCTAAATTGGGTATGGGGCGGCTCCTTCCACCCTACAAATGCACAGAGTATAATCAACCATGAAAAATGAAAATGGTGGGTAGCCTTGTCCTGTGCCACCAAACAATCTGCCTGAAACATATTTAACAAAAATAAAGACCAGTTGAAATGTTCCCCCTCTGCAACCTATATAGTGAGTTTAATTACAGACCCTGTAACTTCCTTGGGCCGAACCTTAGTTAACAGTCTACCTGCAAGCAGACTAGCTATAAAGCTGAGTGTTTTGTCTGATATGCTTGCAATATTGTAAGCCCGAACTCCTCTCTGTAGTTGGTACTTGGCAACTAGGGTGGGTGATAGCTTGGGTTCCTTGGTCTTTCCTGTTGTATCTATCGTCGGGTGTTGACCAGTCTTGGACAGTCCGGTGATGCGATGTATGAGGTCGATGTTCAGGTCGACCTTGTTACCAAGCCAAAGGTAACCTCCATGTAAACAAGAAAGTAGGATTCACACCATGGCATTAACCTCTGCACCACGTCCGAAATGTGGTAGTCTCAACAGATTAAGCAGGCCTGAGCGCTCAAGGATTTGAACATGGTCCATGGGAATATATTCGTCTGCACCCGTCCTTGGGTTCTTCTGAATTGTAAGGTACTGATCCAGCCAGAACTGGGGATATGTATTAGCGTCAACCAGGTTATAATCTATGAATTTAGCAACAGCTGCATATCCTAATAGGTCTACATCTTCCTTTACTCGAGAATCAATCTGTGGTATGGGAATAGGAAACTTACCACTCTTGGGAATTTTTACTTCTGGTGCGTCTTTAGCTCGTGGCATAATGTAGTCTACTGTAGTATGAACTTCTTCCTCCAACTCTAAATTAGATTCTTTTGCTATCTGAGAATGGCTCCTCATCTGTGGTGGCTGTCTGGCTTGTGATGAACTTGTCTGGGCACCCTTAGGCGGTGTCGTCATAATACCTCTAAGGCTGTCACGCTCGAACCTTCTCAAAATGTCTTCTAAAGGTTCCTCCTCAGACAGAACCCACTTGGTGGAATATCCTGGGCGTGCAATGGCTTCGAACTCTGGGAATCACAGCACTCTGTAACGGGGTGAACTCTACATAGGAAACTCTTAACAGCTTACTCTACAGCTCTCGGGTTTTTGCAAGTGTAACTCTCTCAAATGAACAATTTCTACTTTTATGCTGAAGGAAACAATCCTGGACGCAATGATCATCTAGACTGAACCCGTCGGTCGTAATAATTACATGGACGAGACAACACCGGTCATCTGATCCTCAATAAATGCTGAAATCTGATCACGTTCCCCTCGAAGCGTGTGTACAAGCGCCAGTCTCGTCGAATATTTGCCAAATATGGAAACATAATTATGCTGCTGCCAAATATACGGTAAAGTATACCAGTCATTTCCTCATTAATTGCCTGTCATAAGGTGACTTGACTGGCCCTCTTTCGGTTGCAAAACTAGATACGTGGCACAGGGAAATATCGCATTACTGCGCTGCAACACCGCATCACCTGCGTGAACAAACAAGCCTTTTTTTTTCATACTGATGACTTGCACAAAATGAACCGACCTTATGCGATTCCTCATACTTATAATACCTGCCAGTGTAGACTAGTTCCTGGTGCGATGCCTCCTTTCAACTACACTGGACATCTGCACCATCATAAGCTGGCTAAGCTAGGACTGAGAGGTGGGGTGGCTATCACTATAGAGTTTAAGCCTACTACCATTAATCAATGTGGGAAGAAGCTCCCCATTCAGCTGGCTGAGCTGAACGGCACCTCCCTCTGTAACTTGTTGTATCTGATATGGCCCCAGCCAATGCGTCTTGAACTTCCCTGGAAACTTAATGAGTTTACTGTCATAGAGGAGTACTAGGTCTCCAATCTAGAAATTCTTATTCTTAATGTGTCTGTCATGCCAAGATTTTTCTCATGCCTTCTGCACTTTCTGATGGAATCCGACAATGAATATGTCTTCCTCTAAGGCAAGCAGCTGTGCTAGCCTTTCCTCCACTGTGTCTGTATCAGTCATCCCGGTAATTTGAGCGATTCTTAAACTGGGAAGAATATACTCCATAGGCATAACAGCCTCCTGTCCATACACCAAGCTGAAAGGTGTGTGTCCTATAAGTTTCTTGCATGTGCTCCTATACGCCCATAATACAGCGTTAACTCTGAGGTCCCAATTATTCCTTTGGCTGTTGCAGATCTTAGTAAGAGCGTTTTATAAAATCTTATTAAAGGCCTCCACCACACCATTAGCCTGTGGGTGGTAGGGAGTGCTCTTGTGGTGCTGAATCTGGAATTATTCTGTCAAGGCCTCAATGGTGCGGTTCAAGAAATGTGTGCCTTGATCACTCATCCAAATTACGGGGCAGCCAAATCTATTGATGATGTTCTAAAAAAGGAACTGTGCGGCTATAGCAGCATCACAATTTCTTACTGCTTTGGCCTCCTCCCATCTAGTGAGGTACTCTGTTCTGGTGCTAATATATCTTGCGCCAATGCGCTTCCCTGGTGGGTTGATAGGACCCACAAAGTCTATAGCCCATTTGTCAAATGCGTGCAGTGTAACCTACAGGCGTAGCGGCATTTCATCGTGTCGCGAGGTTTTTCCTACCCTCTGGCAGATATCGCAACATCTGCAAAAGTCCTTGGTGTCCTTTATGCAATGTAGGCCACCATAATCCTGCATCTAGGATTTTCTGCGCAGTCGGCTTTCCTGCGAAATGACCTCCTGCGGTTCCTGAATGTGCCTCTTTGATGATAGCATATTTTTCATGCGGCATCACACATCTGCGCAAAACTTCATCCGTTCCTAACTTGTATAGGTGTCCTGCGATCAGGGTGAAGTCTATTGCTTTAACAACCAACTGCTTCTTTTGCTGCTTAGTAAACTCGTTAGGTGCCAATCCTGTAGTGAGAAAGTGAATAATATCAGCATAGTAGTTGTCTGCAATCTGGATAGAAAACAACTGCTCATCTGGCAAATTGTCCTCTAGGTTACTTGGCTCTTCTCCTGAGTCTATCCGCGACAGATGATCGGGTCCAGCATTCAATCTTCCTGGTTTCACAATGATTTCAAAATCATACTCCTGAAAGAGGAGTAACCATCTGCAAATTCTCCCCCCTAACACTGTCTTATTGACCAGATACTTCAATGCAGAATGGTCAGTAAACATCTTGAATGAGGCACCCAATAGGCTGTTCCTGAAATTTTGCAGCGCATACACCATAGCTAATCCTTCTCTTTCTGTCGTGGTGTAGTTCTTTTCTGCTGTCGATAGCTTTCTACTGGAGTATGCGATAGGATGATCAATATACCCTTCTCCTAGTTGCGTTAAGACAACCCCTAGTACGATGCTAGATGCATCCACATGTACATGAAATGGCTTAGTCCAGTCTGGAAATACTAGGATGGGCACTGTAACCATCTTTTCTTTAAGTGTGTCTAGACTCTGCTGACATTTCTCATTCCATAGGAATTTTACATCTTTCTTTAGCAATTTCTCCATTGGTGTTGTAATCTTTACGTAGCCCTTGATGAACTTTATGTAGTACCCGCTATGACCAAGTACTATCCTCAGTTGCTTGAATGAGTTGGGTGCTGGAAGATTTACAATGATGGCAATATTTGTGGGATCTACCATCAAGCCTTGTCTGCACACAATGTGACCCAACAAAATACCAAATGGTGCACAAAATATACATTTCTTCAAGTTTAGATAAATCTGGTAGTGCCTACATTTCTCTAACATCAGTCTTAGATCTCCTATGTGCTTGTCAATTAATCCAAATACAGTCCAATCATCAAAATATACTTCTAGGAATTTATGTATGTATTCTTTAAATACAGCAACTACTACTCTAGAAAATATAGCTGGTGCATTCTTAAGACCAAAGGGCATTACCGTATACTGGAACGATCCCCATTCTATTGCAAAGGTGGTCTTGGATCGATCTTCTGGATGTATTCTGATCTGATGGTAGCCTAAAAATCCATCAGTGAAGGAGTAGACCTCCTGTCCTCCCACGTTGTCTAATACCTCATCAGTGAACGGTGTCAAAAATGGATCGTAAAGCGATGCATCGTTGAGCTTGCGCAGATCGACACAGATCCTGATGCCTCCTTTGGTTTTATTCTCTTGTACGACCATGGGGCTAAACCATTCACTTTATTCTATAGCCTCAATGATGCCTGCTGCTAGTATCTTATCGATCCCATCCTTTACTTTTTCTTTGTAGCGCGGATTTAATCTATATGGATGTTGCTTCACTGGTCTAGCATCCTCCTTCAATGGTATTCTCATGACTCCTAGGTCTCCGTCTATTCCCTTCATCTTTGTGAAATTGGTGGGAAATAGGTCCTAATAGTCATGTAACAAGTCTGCAATCTGTCCAACTGTTTCATCGTTCCAATAATCTCCAATAGAGGCAAACTTAGGTTCTGTGTCTGTGCCAATATTGATTTTTTTTATCTTGATGGGCTCTGTAATTGCTGGAGTTTCTAACTGTGGTCCCTCAACATCATGAGTGCCTTCTGACTCTGGGATGTTGGTGTCGCGGGGATCCTCATCCTCCGCCTTTGGTTCATATGCAAAATTATAACAGTCTAATGCCTCTTTTAGCTGGATATACCACTCAGGTTGAGCTGACACTGATATGGTACAATCCTCAAATATCTTACTCTTTATTACTTGTAGGGCCTGATCAACACTTGGATACTCAGATTCAAAAGCGAAGGTGAGTAGGAAGCTATCTATCATAAGGGGCCATGTTGTTGTTCCCTTGCGCAGTTCAGTCTCTGTATACCAGTTCTTTGGAACTGTATCCAAAGTATGAATGAATCAGTGAACCCATTCATCCTCGAGAATGTTCGACTAATTCTATTCACATGTCTGAATGTGTGATCTGGGGTCACTCTCTCCTGTGTATTTCTGCTGGACATACTCTCCGTCAATAGAAAATCTGATCGCCATGAATCTCTTAATGTCATCCCATGATGCGATACTCTCTTTATGTGCATACCACCATCTTACAGGTGTGGCTCGTACTGCAAGTTCCATAGCTGCGATCCTCTGCTCGTGAGGAATCTATTGTTCAAACTGCTTGAGAAAGTCCTGGATATCTGTTAGACCATGAAACGATGGAATCTCATTGATCTCTGCACCAATCCATCGCAGCGACTTAGTCAAGTATGTGCATCTGCGCACTGAGACTTCATGAAGTATGTTCTGCCAGTTCTCTAAACCAACATCTGAATTTGATGCGCATGAGCTGTCACATCGCCAACTAATATTCCCTTCTGTGGTTGGATTGATGTAGTCACTCTGGTTTGTGGTGATCTGATAGAGGCTTCCCATGTTACATGCCTCCTCCTCTACTCGGATAGGTTCAATATATCTAGGACCCTAAAAAGGATCCAACGATACAATGACCTAGATCTGTGCATCCTCAAAGGTCATTTGTCTTCTCTTTAGGTCGATAACAGCCATGTTACCGATCACCCAATCAATACCTAATAATGCTGGATACGGTCTACTATCGTCAATGATTTCTATAACTTCAAAGTCTGCAAAGCTGCGAACTACGTCAATGTCAACTGGAACCTGCGGTAATCGACCCAGGGGTGACACACGCTGCTGATTAGCTAATCTCAGATGGATAGGAGATCTGATTAACTTAGGGCTACCCATCTGTTCCCATGTCTGCTTAGTTAGAACATTTACATCTGATCCCAGATCTAGGATCACCTCATCCATTTCAAATTCTCCAACCTATGCTGTGAGTCGCATCTCTCTTCCCGTTCTTGTATGTCCTGTAATATTATGAACAGCACGCTGTGTACTTCTCACAGAAGAGGATGGTTGAGACTGACCTATAATGCGCTGGAGTTCCGTGATAGCTTGCTCATTTCTTACAAGTTTTAGACAACTCCACAGGAAGGAATGTACACTTCCTGTCATCTCATCCTCATCGCATCTTCCTGATGTGGTAGCCTGCGATGTCTGTACAAGGCTATCACCACAAGGTGCTTGCTGTGGTACGCCCCTAGACGGCGGTACCTACGATCCTGGTTGCATAGGGTCATCGAAGAAAGCCTTAGCTTCCTGAAATGTCTGTTTGTTCTTTTGCAGGTCGAGTGGTGTTTCTTTATTAGGAGCTTTGCGTACCCACTCCTGACCTATGTTCTTTTCCGTCTCCTGCGATGTCCCACTAGTAGAAACACCGCTGTGAGTCACAATATTGACTCTTGGTTCTGGCTCTTCCTGCTCAGCAGCAATAAGCTGGATGTTTTGGTGTACTGCTGGCTTAAGTTCTCTGATCTTAGCTATCAGGGTAGGACACTCCTCTATAGTATGATCATAATATTTGCAGTAGTTACAAGTGGTAGTGGGGCTCTGACAGTCCCTGGCATAGTGTCCTACAACTCCGCAGTTGTAACAAGTAACTGGTCCGTGGCCACAGACAAAACCTTCTCCTCTGCCGAAGCATTCTCCTCGTGTGAAGCCTCCTCCTCGGCCTCGTCCTTTGAATCCTCCTCCACGGCCTCCATAAGCCGGATCATGCTGTGGTCCTGCTACTGGACCCTGTGTCTCTGACTGGACTCTGTACAAGTCCTGCTTTGCTCCAACCATGAGATCATAGGCTCTGTAATCATGTTCATCATGGCCTACAGACTTGTAGAAGATGCAGTATAAGTTCTTAGGTGTCTGTACATACTTTTGAAGTAGAGGGAACTGGTGAGGTAGATGTCCTCGTGTTTTGCATATTTCACACCACGGCCCGTGGGTCTATGGTAAGGGGTTAGGAGCCCCTGTCGCTATATATTCTACAAAGACCAGACAATTGTCCTTACTATGCCCTTGTGCTTTACATTTTACGCACCATATGTCTTGCGCAGCCTCTTTCCCTTTCTTAAGCTCGTGCAACTGTAGCATGAGATTAGCCAACTGGTTTTGTAAGGTTGTCGTGCTTGTGCCTGTACTGCTCTCAGCTAGAGGTGAAGCCTCTAGTTTCATCGCCATCTCCAACGTGTCATCCTATGTCTAGAGTTTCTGCTGCATTAACGGCAGTCTAATGTGAGGGAGTAGCACTGCAATAAACCATTCCTTATGCTGCTCCGGTGTGAACTCAAAACTGACTTGGTCGATAAGGGCTTTGAATTTCTGATCAAAGTCCCACACCGACTCTGTAGGTAACTGCTTGATGTCTTTGAGTTCTGTAATACACTGTGATTTAGACTTAGGTTTCTTAAACTCTTTAATCATGGCGGTATTGACCTGGACAAGTGTCCTGGGTACTGTGGTATACTTTATATACCATGTTAAGGCTCGATCTCTTAGTGTGGTGACCAACTATACAAGTTTAAGGTTATCGTCATTGATTGCTTTAATGCTCCACATGGCTTCACATAGAAACCAATGCTGCTCTGGGTCTTCTGCCCCTGTTCCCTTAAATATAGGTAGCTTCATATCATCCCCCATTCTATTTCTATGTGGTGGATGTTGATTTACTGTGTTACTACCACTCCGCGGTGTAGGTGGAGGTGATATAGCGGTGGTAGGTACTGTCTGTGAGCTACTGGATGGGGTTCCTATGGGATTGTTCTGAGTCCCAGTCTGTTTCTGTGGGGTGTAAGGGTGGTAAAGGATACCCCCCTCTGTTCCTTCTGTGGTACTATGACTCTGCTATCTAGTACTATCTGAACTATCTTCAAATATTGGAGATCTGAAATCTACTTTATACTTCTTTCCACTACGTGTTCGTCCAATGTCATCAAAATCACTTTCAAACTCTTGTGACATTACTATTTCTACTTATTCATCTGAAACTAGATCCATTGTTCCTTTTTCATGTAATATAATCTTAATAGACAAGTTCAAAGATCTTAGGTACTTACCACGATATCCTTTGAAGAAGTAGCGCTCAACCTCGCTGAAGCTTTTCCTCTGGTCAACTGCAAACTCTATGATGAAGCATTCTAGCACACTCACAAGCCAGAAGTCTACTGCCCTCGTGATAGGGTTATCAAGGTTCTTCACGGTCTGAATTAGCTCCGGTGTCCAGACAATGTCTCTTTTCTTTTTGAATATGCTTGTATCAGTTAACTTTGATAACCATTCATAAAGCTCATTCCCAAAGGTCGTAAAAAATATCGCATGGATTTCTGTAATGATATGTTTTTGTAACCAGGCCTCTGTGGTCAGTTTAGGACTCCTGTTCTCTCATTCAGCAAACTCTTTCTCGTTAGAACAAACCCACTCGTTGAGTTCGTCTCTAGTAGGGTGCCACCAGAACATCAGTGCTCTATTTGTTCAAAACCAGCAGCAGAACCATTTGTTGGCTATGGTGGGCAGACTCGGGTTTACTGTGTTTAACCAACAACACCCCTAGCTCACTGGCCCTTTCGGCGACAGACTGCGAAGCGGCCTGAAGTCTCACCCAAAGTGATTCTAATGGGTTGGCCAAGGACTCAAGCGTCTTGGACCAGGTTCTGTGGCAGCCTACTTGCGACTCGTAGCTCTGCTAGCCGCGAGGCCTCTTTCTCTTCGCGTCATGTGGCCCTTCTTCTCGCGCCGTGTGATCTCCTCGTCTCGCAACTCTTCTAACCGTAAGATCTCTCTCTTATTGTTGTGCAGTCCCTTTCTGCGTCACTCAACTTCCACTGACTCGCGATGACCCTAGCCTTATCACCTCGCTGCACACCAGGTGACATGTAACTTCCTCTCCAACACTAAGTCCTCAACCTATGGTATCGTGTACCGCAGCTCCTCTGTCGGTGCGGTATTGCCTCTTTGTGATATCCTACTCCTGCGGCTCAGCGCACTTAGCGTTGTACATGTCGACTTGCAGGACTCAACATACCAGACTATTTAACACTACGACTAGTGACTGTTCAAGCAAAGCATAAATGAACCCGCATACAACATGCCAAACACTTCAACTTATGTTATCCTTCTATATTACTGTGAACTAAATGACGCATTCATACATTCAACTATAAGCAAGGCTCATATAATAACTAACAGATGCAACAAATAAACACAACACATGAATCAATCACATAACACTTGACTTTAACGTGGCTCACCTCCAGGATGGAAGTTACGTCCACAGAACTGTGTTTCTATTATAGCTCAGGGGAAGGTAAACATAGTTCTGCTGCACCGCATATGCAGCTTGAGATCTTCTGGGTAACTCTGCACATAGCCTAGAGCCCTTCTCTCTTATATCTCTTTTCTACCTCTATATTGTCTCTCTTACAATATACTCTTCCCTCTCTGTCAATCCCTGCAGATTGTTACAATACAAAATAACAGTAAGCTAACAAACTACTAATGATCTGACTAGCTAGATGGCCTAAAATGCCCAAAATGCCAACCTTTTACAATACAAAATACATCTCTTTATAGGCGGCCCGAAGGTCTCGCCATTACAACACTATGGGCCTATCCCAACAGTAACCCAAACCCTAACTAGTGACAGTCGATGTATCTGTACTTTGAGGTAGCCGCTATCCATCACACCATAGCTCTCTGCAGTCTTCCATGCTTCCCGGCGCTGACCATGGGTACTATGCACCGCTTCCCTTCACCATAGCTTCCTGCAGTCTTCCATGCTTCCCAACACTGACCATGGGTACCGACACTGCTTCCCTGGCTGCCCTTTGTCTTCAATACCTCGGCCTCGTTGCTCCTTTTCCTTTATGAGGGTAGCTAAACCCTCCTGTCTTTCGCCGCTGCCTTCAATGCAGTGGGTGAGCTCTCTCTTCTCGGCCGCTCAGGTACCTTCATCTTCCTTGACTTCTTTGTCTCCTATGTCATGGTTTTTGGCTCTGATCTGTAGCTAGAAACTTGCTATAGTGCCGTAGCTCTGCCTCTTATATCTCCGCCAAAACTGTCTGTTCGTCAAAATAGTAGCTTCTTCTGTAGCTGCGGGACCCTACTCCAACAAGATATAAGTGTTGAAGGCCATTCTCTATGAGAATGGGGGCACCTGGTCAGTTACCAGGAATCCTTAACCTAGGGATGAGAGCCATTCTAATGTGATTATGGGATTGGTTCCCACATGATCAGATGTAAGTGCAGATCCTTTTCACAGATGATAGTAGGTGTGTCCTATCATGCTGGTGGATATGAGTGTTGTTCCTTTTCACATATGGTAGTAGGTGTGTCCTACCATGCTAGAGATTTTAAGTGTTGTGACTTTCCACAGATGATAGTAGGTGTGTCCTATCATGCTGGTGGTGGTCAGTGCTGACCCTTTCCACAGATGATAGTAGGTGTGTCCTATCATGCTGGTGGTTGTGAGTGCTATGCCTTTTCACAGATGGTAGTAGGTGTGTCCTACCATGCTGGTGATTGTAAGTGCTGTGCCTTTTCACAAATGATAGTAGGTGTGTCCTATCATGCTGGTGAATGTAAGTGTTAGGCCTTTCTGACATGGTTCTTGGATGTGTTCCTCCCATGGTTAGATGTGAGTGCTAGTGGTGCCTTTCTGACATGGTGTTGGATGTGTTTCTCTCATGGTCAGATGTAAGTGCTAGGAGGACCATTCAGACTTAGGGTTAGATATAAGCACTAAAGAAGACCTACATGGAGGTTGTGCCTACAACCAGCATGAAAAAGGGCTGGCTCTGTAGAACTTCTTATGACGAGAAGAATAAATAGATAGCACCCGTGATCATGACCCAGTGATGATCCCGATCAAGTGATGATCTAGATACAGTAATGATGATCCAGTAGTGATGATCCAGATCCAATGATGATGATCCAGCAGTGATGATCCATATTGAGTGATGATCTAGATCCAAATGAAGATGACAAGAACTCGATGATGATCTAGATGATACAGAGAAGAAGACTTGTGACGATAAATTGTGTCAAGAGAATACCTTCCTAATTAAGAGGGAGTGTTGATGTAATTGTAACTTCGGAATGTATTCACTTGTATATCTTATGTATTGTACCCCTATGTTTATTCTAGGAAGTGTTTGTAATGTATTTGATTCATGTCATGCCCCGATGTTCCTATAGGTAGATTCAATAATGTAAACAAGTCATGTAAAGTCATTGTGGGTAACCCTCCTATTGATCAATGGTTAAAGTGCCCACATTTTTCATGCACTAGGGTTATTAGACTCTCCTAGAGAAGCCGACCCTAGGTGATTTAATGTAATTCGGGTCATTAGTACCCCAGTTGTGGTTACTCGAGCCTACATAACTGAGTTAGGATTACTCGAGGCTACATAACAGAGTTAAAGGTTAAGTGAATGAAAGAATATAAATAGAGAGTGAGACTCTCTATTTATTACACACACACACTCACTCACTGGGGAGCATCAGTGAGAGAGGAGAAGCTCTCTCAAGTGAGAGAGAGAGAGATCAAGCTATTGGAGATCATCTTTTGGGTTTTACTACTGCCATTGGTGCTCATTTTATAGCTGAGGAAGTTGTGGGGTTTTATCTTTTATGGTTTCCCCGAGGAAAATTATTTGTGTCCCTTGTGTTTATTTTTGTGCATTTTATTCTCTCAGATAAGATCCTAATATCATATTTCTTAAATGATAAAAATATAACAATTTACTAAATTTTGCATAGAGTTGATGTTCTCGTAACTGTTGTAAGACAATGTTTAAATGTTCTTTATGCTCTTCTTTAGACTTTGAGTAAATTAAGATGTCATCAATGAATACGACTACAAATGTATCAAGGTATTTACGTATTACATTATTCATCAGATAGATAAAAATAGCTGGGGCATTAGTAAGCCCAAATGGCATAACAACAAACTCGTAATGACCATACCTATTCCTAAAAGTTGTTTTAAAGATGTCTTCATCTTTGATTCGGACCTGGTGGTAACGAGATCATAAATAAATATTCAATAACACCGTTTCTCCATGTAGCTAATCAAATAGATCATCTATGCGGGGTAACAGATATCCATTTTTGATAGCCATTTTATTTAGTTGATGATAATCTATACATAATCATAGAGTTTCGTCCTTCTTCATAACAAAAATAATAGGTGCTCCTCAGGGAGACACACTAGGTCTAATATAATTCTTATCAATGAGTTATTTTAATTACGACTTTGGTTCATTTAATTCCAGTATATTCATCCAATAAGGGGCTTTTGAGCTAGGCACTGCACCAGCTACCAGCTCAAGAGTGAAATCTAACTCCCGCTTCAGAGGCTGTACATGAATTTCTTCCGAAAATACATTTGAATACTCCCTTAGGATCGGAATATCTTCCAGTTTTAATTTATCTTCATTATTAGTATTCTCTTCATTAATTACTGTTACATCAAAGTATTTACAACCCTTCCAAATAGCTCTCTTAAGTTGCAAAGCAGAAATCTGTCTTATGGCTATTTTCCTAGGGATTCCTTTTACATATATTGTTTCTCCATCGTTATTTATGCAAGTAAATTTTTTATCAAAACAGTTCAAGACTACCCTATGTTGTTCTAACCAATCCATACCAATTAACATATCATAATAACCTAAGGGTAAAACATTAAGCTTAACAGAGGTCTCAAAATGATTCGTTTTTACTATACAATTCTTAACAAAGATCATCACCTATCTTTTTGCACCAGTAGCTAGCTGGACTATGCAAGACTTTGCAAAATTGTCTGCTTATAGCTTACATTTTTCTACTAAATCAAGAGAAATATAGCTTAAACTAGCCCCTGGATCAATTAAAATAGATATAGGTATTTGATTCAACTTACCTTCCACTTCCACCATGAAAGTTTGGTAATCCGCTTGATTTTTCTCTAGCGCTGCATTGATCCTAAGCATCATCCTTGCTAGATCATCAACAGTCATCTCCTCATGTAGCGTATGTATATTGCTAATAGTCTTCTTTCGGTTGAGGCAAACTGATGCATAATGAGGACCATTACATTCCCAACACTTTACTAGTTCCTTTCATTCAAAATTCTTGGTATAGTTACTGTGATTATTAACAGATTCTTTACTATCTTTGACCATTTGGATTTATCTATGAATTACTTTTGTTCCTTGGAAATTTTTATTAGAGAAATTTCATGTGTTATTATTCTTAAAATTTCGGTTAGGTACAAAACCTTTCTTCCTCTATTAAAAATTATTAGTTCTTTTAGTCTTCCAGTTTGTCATACTTTCCTTTTTGTGATTCTGTTCCTAACATAAATTCGCCTTTCTCATTGCTTCTTCTAAAGCTTTTGGATTGTCATACTCAACTCTATCTTTTATATGAAAGGGTAACCAGCTTAAAAAACGTTCTACCTTAGGCTTCTCATCGATAATATACAGCACATATCTGAGCAGACTTAGAAATATACTGTTTAGTTCTTTCATCTTCATTGTTCCCAGTTTTAATTCATAAAATTCCTTAGACCACTCCTTGTAGTATTGTTCAGAAAAAAATTTCTTCTTAAAATATTTCTTAAATGTACTCCAATTAATTTTTTTCTCCCTAATGCCTTTTACTCTTTTTACCTCCTGCCACCAAATATCTGCCTTCTCGATGAGGTTATAAATAGCCATTCTAGATTTCAGCTGATTAGAGTAATTATAAATTTCAAAATATTTTTTCATCCTAGACAACCATGATTCAGCCTCTTCTCCCTTCTCAGTTTCACCATTAAAGGTTGGTGGCTTAATTTTCTTGAATTCTCCAGAGATTTCTTCATAAGGTTTAAACTTTCTCTTTCTTGTATGATGATTATCTTCGCTACTATCACTAGTGTATTGATAATTCTTTTTATGTGGATCGCCATAAACCTCAGAAGATGAGCTACTTTCGAATTTAAACTGTTTAGACTTTTTATATTTATGTTGATAAGGTATATATTCAAACTCTGTTCGTTTATCTTTTTCTTCATTCTGAAATCTTTCTATTAAAATCTGATTTAGCTCCTCCTTAGCTCTCATAATTCTTTCATTTTCCTTTTTGACCATTTCCATCTATGTTCTTAGTTCCTTGACCATTTGTAATAATTCATAAGAGTTATTAGTTATTTCTTCTTGTATAGGTTCTCTTTTAGAATTACTTCGTTCAGTAAATGGGGACTCCTAATCCACATATTCTTCCCATCTTTCCATACCTGCAGTTAACTTAGAAAAATTCTCTGAAAGTATAATTCATAAGTTAAGTAAAATTCCAGTATACATGTTATAATTTATTAGTTTATCTCAAGTACTAATTTAGGGATGTTAAACACGGCAGTTTAAGTTTTAGAAAGGTAAGAAAGGAAACTACATCTTAATCTGATGCTAAATGTGCTATTAATTTCTTCTGTCAAGAAGGAAAGAATCTTAGATGAGATCAGTGTTTATTTAGCTTACAGCTAACACAATGAATTGATGCTTCTTTTACAAGTTCTAAACAGGTAAGCAGTTTTGTTACCAGTAAAATTTCCAGATCGAGAATAATACTCAACTAGCATAGGATAAAAATGCTAGTTAAAATGTTTGCTTGCAGCTTGACCCCGTAAAAGGTATTGTTGGTATTTCTATAGTTATCCAATTGCATAAATGATTGTAATAACACTATTGTGAAAAAATTGGTTTAGTGTTGTTAAGTTTACTACCACAGGCGACTTGATCTATTAATCTTCCTTCTTGTAATTTCAGTTATAGACTTATATTTTCATTTTGATATGGTATATAATAAGGACAGTTCTATTCATGTCATTAAAGCACAATGATCTAAGAAGTCTATAAATGAGAAGATATTTTAAACATACTTGCAAACATATTTATATATTTGTCTTTAGTGATTGGAATATGGTACTGTTCATATCTGTTTGAGTTCCTTCTAAACTTTAAACATTCTATGTTAGTGATTCTTCTAAATCATGTATTATTACTTAGTTTTCTTGTATATAAACCTTGTTTTATATAAGATTTCAATTACAATGAATATATTGTAATTTCTTAAATGTATTAATATACTAATCCATGCATCATGATTCTTATGATTAGGTATTTCCATGTAATTGGTTTATCTTCCTAGATTTGTATAATATCTTTATCAATAGTAGGCATTAATTAAAAGAAAAAGAGAATCTTATATATGCTAAGGTTGTAGTTAAACTATGCATAAAACCTAGTATAAATGAATACTTTTCAAAATGCAAAAACTATGGTTATGAACAAGAAATTGAAACAAGGAAACAATGATACTATACAAAGATATTGTAGGGTTTTGACTTTTGATCAAATTATTATGCAGGTTTAAAAAAGGCTTTTCGAACTATAGCTTGAAAACCCATAATTGCAAAGATTCCAGAGGACACATGGTTGGTGGTCGAGCTTAGGGTTTTGTTGAATTGGAGGTAAAGTAAAAGGCCTGTCTTAACCCTAAAATCGCATTTGTTTATTCTTGTTGTGGATGGTTGAGTTGTGAGTTCATGGACATTGGCTTGTTTCCCATCCTTCCAAAGTTTGCTCACCAACCATCATGAGCCATAATGAGCTCCTCTGTGACTTTAATTTGCATGATCTCGTGTTGTAGTAAGAGTATGAAGCATACTACCTTCGTGAGAGGGTTTTGGACAGTTGCAAAGAGTATTGGAGGATGGGATGGGTTTGCCGTCGTTGTTTTACTATGAGAGTTTGTTTATTGTGGGTGTTCTTTTAACTATGCACAGAGTGAACAGAGTTGCTAAAGGAAAGAGTTGAGTTCTGGATTTTACTTCTTCCCTCTTCTCATGGATTTTATTCTCACCTCATCGTGGCTTGGGGTTTCACTTTTGAACACTGCAAACAACAATTTCTTTCCAGGAAGGCTCCATTATAGCTCATGGAGCTCACGAGTGAGGCTAGGGTAAGACTGTAACTTCCAGAAGTTGCATCGTGCCTCCAAGGTAAGTACTGCGATTTAATTTTTAACTCTTTTTACATAAATATAAATTTTCTTATTTTAATTTGTGAGTTTATGTATTAATATACATGCTTCAATCGATTGGGTGCAGGATTCTCAACGGTGGCTCGAAATTTCTGTTGCACTCTATCAACAGAGTTTTCGTCAAGGCATAAAAACTGGTAAGCCTCAGTTTTATTAATATTGTATATTGATCTAGGAACAAAGCATCAATCTCATCAAAGATTAATCAACAAATAACTCATGAAATGGTGTAATCGGTCTACAGGAATAGTAGTTGCTCTATATTCACATAAAGAATGAATGATTACAATTACAATGTCATGCTACAAGCATGAATGAATGAGCAATTTGAATCCTCAAGGAGGTCATTTGAATTGAATGAGTGAGTCTAGCTTAACTGACTGTAAGCCATAGTCCACACTCAGTTAACCACTTATCAAAACCCTAATTGACTCAACTGAACCCTTAACTGAAGCTAGAGTGCAATAAATGACTGAGTCTCAACTAAAAGAGATTAGACACATGTCATAGCAAGACAACCATCAAGTGCTAGCGCTTCAATGACTCCAATGAACCCCGATGAGGTTAACTGATGTTGAACTGAACATCAGAAGTTGGTGGAGGTGCCCCTGTTGACTCCAGTTCATTAATTAATCATTGAATAATCAATTAAATGAAAGTAGGCACCTTCACTAACCTGTTTAACTGATTGTAAACACCAGTTAGCAATTAGGTGCATTAATATCACTCAGATCACCCTCGGAGTGCTCTACTTAGCCTCCTTGAATGTAGGATAAGGCTAAGTTAGCCTCCCTGACTTAAGGTAGGTGTGGGTGTGACTGAATGATGACATTTAATCCTCCACTGATGTCAATTAATGTCAATAATACTTAGGATAGTGGTTTAACTAGGCCAATTTGACCAAAAAGAGTGTGTATGGTGGTAAATGTCTCCAACACCCCCCCTCCTAAGCTATGCTCAGGAGGAGTTAGAAAACACAAATGCATAAAAATTCTAGGGCCACGAAAACTAAGGCCATAGGTCACCCTGTACAATGTTGAAACTAAAACAATGCTCAAAACAAACTAAGTGAGGAAAAGAGGGAAAAACTAATGGAAAAAACCCCCCCTCAAGCTGAACATTGAAAGTAGTCTGAATTAACCTAACGAACTCACCCCCAATAGTGAATGGAGGTAAGTGAACTTCTTTTCTAAAAATATCTTGGTGAAGATGTCTGCAATATGCTCATCAGTCAGGCAATATTGCATAATGATCGTCCTGTCATGCACTAGCTCCCTGATATAGTGCATGTGGATCTCTACATGCTTGGTCCTCTGCCCGGTAACTGGATATGTGGAAATATTAATAGCAATTTGATTGTCACAAAAGAGGATAGTGGATAACGTACTAAAAATATCAAACTATGAAAGAATTCCTTGCAACCAAACTTCTTGGATGCAAGCATTCACCGCTCCTCGATACTCGGCCTCTACTGAAGATAGTGCTATGGCAGCCTTCTTTTTGCTTGAACAGAAAATGGGTCCACCACTAAACATGAATACATATCCAAAAGTAGACTTCTGATCAATAGAATCACCCACCCAATCAGAATCTGTGTATCCAACCAGCTCTAGCTCGAAGTCTGCAGCATAGTGAATGATGTAGGTCCTGGTTCCCTGAATATACTAGAGGATCCTCTTGGCTGCATTCCAATGAAGATCATGAGGCTACTACATGTACCTTCACACATAATTCATGGCATAACAAATATTATTCTGAGAATGTGTCATGTACAACAAGCTACCAATCAGCTGTCAATAGATAGTGCAGTCCATGGGAGGTGTGCTTTTTCGTTCTTCAAGGCTGATCCCTGAAAGGAAAGAGAATGGTGCAGGCCTACATTCAGCCATGTTAAACTTGAATAACATGTATGAAATGTATTTGGACTGAGTGACCATAATCCCATCAGAATTTTGCTCAATTTCAAGTCCCAAAAGTTGTTTTAGAAGCCCCAAATCACTCATTTCAAAGGCATTGTGGAGAGTAGTTTTGATGACTGAAATGGAGGCAACTGTGCTACCTGTGATCAGTAAGTCATCAACATATAAAAAAATGATAATTACATGACCATCATACTACTTTAAATATACATTTGGATCTGATATACACCTATTAAAGTTTTGCAAGAGAAGGAAGGCATCCATCTTGGAATACCACTCTTTTGGGGCCTATTTTAACCCGTATAGTGGCTTCTTTAGCTTGCAAACCAAAGATGGATCAGTGATTTATCCCTCAAGATGCTTCATGTATATCTACTCATGAATATATCCATGTATAAAGGATGACTTAACATCCATGTGATGCACTTCCCAGTGCTTGGATGCTGAAATTGCCAAAACAAGGCGGATGGAGTCCATTTTTGCAACTGGTGCAAAGGTCTCATGGTAGTCCATACCTTGGACCTGAGAAAAAAAAAATTCCACCAGCCTTGACTTATATTTGCAGGTGCTTCCATCAGCAGGAAACTTGGTCTGAAACACCCACTTGCATTGAACCAATTTCCTTCGTGAAGGAAGAGAAACTAGCTCCCAAGTAGTGTTTTTCTGAAGAGAATTCATCTCTTAATCCATGGAAACTTGCCATATCGGATCCTTCCGAGCATGGTAGTATGATTTTGGATCTGAGATAATCATCAAATAGCAAGTTTTGGATAGAAAATTATCAATAAAAGAGAGAGCAATACCTACTCTTTGGAAATCCGACCGGGTTCTCCTTGGATCATCCTGATTTCCAATGTTGTCTCCTGCAGAGGAGAGTGTCTATTGGGCCCATGTAAGAAAATGATTTTTCACTTCAGGTTTTGATTCAGCATATGATGATTTCTACACACTTATATCATAAATCATAGTATACAAATCATGGTCATCACCCAAATTTCATCATCCAAATATTCAGTAGAATAGGAAGGAAATTCAGCAGTTTTCTCCTTCACTAGTTCCACCTCCTAAAGAGGCTCATCAAACTTGACACTTCTCTCGATGATGATCTGTTTGGTATTGATATCCATCATATTGAAACCTTTAGCTTCATCAAGATACCCAATAAACAGAAATTCTATGCTTTGCGGTTGCAAAGCCCTTCTTTTATCAAGCGGAATTCGAGCCCATGTAGTGGACCCAAACACCCGTAGGTTCGACACATCCGGCTTGTGTCCGAAGTATGCTTCAAAAGGGGTCTTCCATTTCACAGAGGAGTGTGGAACCCTATTCTTATTTTATTTTTTAGCATGCATGGCCTCATCCCACAAATTTGCAGCAAGCTTCTTGGATTCCAACATACAGGTGATCATCTCCTTGAGAGACCGATTCTTCCTTTCTGCTACTCTGTTCTGCAGGGGAGTGTAGGGAATTGAATGTTGTACCTGAATACCACTTTGGGAGCATATGTGCAGAAACTCATTACTGACATACTCCCCTCCATTAGCATATCTCAATATCTTGATCTTAATCCCGGAGGCATTTTCGATCAAGGCCTTCAATTCAGAAAAATTTCCACATGCTTCAGACTTCTTTTTGAGAAAGAAGACCCATGTGTACCTTGAAAAATCATCAATAAAAGTAAGAAGATACCTTGATCCATTCATGGATGTGAGAGGCATCAGACCACTGATATCAGAATGTATCAGCCCCAATATGCATGTAGCTCGGTTTGCCTTCCCCCGATCGAGCTTGTGTTTAGGGTGTTTTCCAATCACACAGCCCTTGCAAATTCTCGTGGTTGCCTTAATGACTGGGAGGCCTTCAACCATGGATTGTTTCTGTAATTGCTACAAATATTTTAAATTAATATGGCCAAACATCTCATGCCACATCCTACTAACCTCATTTCCATGAGTTAGCAGAGTGGTGGGCTTTGCATCTACAACAAAGTGAGAGAACTCATAGGCTTTTGCATGATGGTTTGTGAGGCCTTTAGCAATGAGTTTCCTGGATGCAATTTATATAATATCAACATCATTTGGGCTGAAAGAAACTCTCTTAGGCACTCCTATATGTGTCATCTGATAGACACTAAGGAGATTTGATGCCAGAGATGGTACACACAAAACATTTGAAAAAAATCCATTTTCAAGATCAACAGTACCTTGTCCTTCTGAAATGATGGTGGAGTCATCTCCCATGTGGATGGGGATGGATTTTCCAGTCTCCAAGGATGAAAAGGAGTCTTTTTCAGGCATCATGTGGTTCAAATCTCTAGAATCAATAAATAGTTCTTTGGACTTCAAAGTGCTTTCCATGAGGGCATGACGTTTTTCATGCTATGGTTCCCGATCTTGCTGATCTCTTCTCCGAAATCTTTCTGAAAGATTGATGTGATTTCTCTCAAGGAGAGAGGTAGCTTCATCAAGATTCTTCTTCATGCAGGCATGTTTAGAGTGGAATCCCTTCCCACAATAAGAACACTTGACTTTTTCCTTGCCATGGTGCCCTTTTCCTTTTTTCTTCCTTGAGACGGAAGACTCATCATGCTGCTGGTTTTCAACTCTAGGTTTAGGAGCATCAAATTTAGTTTTTGGGTTCTTTTGATACTTTCCTTTACCCTTCATATCTTTTGGCCTCGAGACATGAAGCGCTTGATCATAGGAGGATCTGATGATCCCCATCTGGACAAGCTTGTCATGTTCACATGTTAGGGACTCAATGAAGGCATTGAGTGTAGGAATCTTCCATCCAAGGGTTGTGAGCTTCCCTACACAGAATGTAGAAACAAAAACTGAATAATCAGCCCCAAGTTTGGAGAGTATGGCGAAGATGAGCTGATCATCCTCCTTCTCCACTTTCCATTGCTTCAAGAGTAAAATAGTATGCTTGAACTTTGTGAAGAAATCATTCAGAGTCTCAAAATTGGAGGGCTAGAGAGACATGAGTTCATTTTTGAGCTAGTAAACCCTCAAGTCATATTTCTTTCCATAGAGAGTTTCCAATTTGTCCCATATTTATTTTGGAGTCTTCAATCCCGCAAGATGGAAAATAAGATCTCGGGAAATAGAGAGGCATAAGAAACTGAAGGCTTCATCCTTCTTGTTCAAGAATATTGATTTTTCTATGGCTGAACCGGGCTCATCTTCAGTGTCCATCGTGACTCTAAAGAGTCCTTTGGAGTGTAGCTAAATCTCAATATCACCTTTCCATCAATGAAAATTGTATGGAGTCAAGAGATCTACTAAGGAGGCCATCTGGATCTGCTGGAGTGAATGCTTCACCTGTAGAAACCTGAAAATCAAAACAGAAAGGGCAATGTAAGGTTGGACATCCTGCACAATTTAGGATTTCATCACACCCAGCATAATCAAGCAAGCAAGCTTGATCAACAATTTCTTTACTTGGGGTATTAAGTGGTAAGCCTTGGCTTCTGGTGCAGTGTTGGATTTTTGAGCTATTGCTCAAATTTCATGTAGAAATCTGTCAAAAAGCTTGTTTTTGAGAAATAGAGCTTTGTCCCATCATAAGCTCTGATACCATATTAATATTGTATATTGATATAGGAACAAAGCATCAATCTCATCAAATATTAATCAACAAATAACTCATGAAATGGTGTAATCGGTCTACAGGAATAATAGCCGCTCTGTATTCACATAAAGAATGAATGATTACAATTACAATGTCATGCTACAAGCATGAATGAATGAAAAATTTGAATCCTCAAGGAGGTCATTCAAATTGAATGAGTGAGTCTAGCTTAACTAACTGTAAGCCATAGTCCACAGTCAGTTAACCACTGATGAAAACCCTAATTGACTCAACTGAACCCTTAACTGAAGTTGGAGTGCAATAAATGACTAAGTCTCAACTGAAAGAGATTAGACACATGTCATAGCAAGCCAACCACCAAGTTCTAGCACTTCAATCACTCCAATGAACCCCAATGAGGTTAACTGAAGTTGAACTGAACATCAGAAGTTGGTGGAGGCGCCCCTATTGACTCTAGTTCATTAATTACTCATTAAATAATCAACTAAATGAAAAGAGGCACCTTCACTGACCTATTTAACTGATTGTAACCACCAGTTAGCAATTAGGTGCATTAATATCACTCAGATCACCCCCAGAGTGCTCCAGTTAGCCTCCCCGAATGTAGGAGAAGGCTAAGTTAGCCTCCTTGACTGAAGGTAGGCGTGGGTGTGACTAGATGATGACATGTAATGCTCCACTAATGTCAATTAATTTCAATAATACTTAGGATAGTGGTTTAACTAGGCCAATTTGACAAAAAAGAGTGTGTATGGTGGTAAATGTCTCCAACAGGTTTCACCTAGGGTATTCCTGCAAAGGTGTAAGGTGGATAATGATGGATCTGCCTTTATGTTGTATTTGTTATATCAACTGTGGTTGATAGTTTCTCTGTTTATTCTTTTAATTTCTATTTTAAACTTAAGGCTTTTCAGCCATGTTTAACTTATTAAAATAATGCTTGGAATAGGCTTTAAGCCATGACTCTTACTGTCAGGCCATTGGGTCGTTAGTTGAGGATTTGTTTGGGATTTTTTTTAAAGGAAACTTAATGGATTTTTTTACAACACTTCTCATTTTGGTAAATGGATTTCGTAGCCGCAACTGATGGTTGTTTTTCAATTTTTTGAACTCTGTTTAGATTAAGATACTCTTGCTTAGGATTTTAATCCTTGACTAAAGATGTAAAATGTTGTAGGCCAAACTGTTGCCAAACTATGTCTGTTCAGTTTGTTTTTAATATAAAAAGGACTTTCACAGCTTAAGGATGAATTAAAAGCATTTAGATTGGTTTAAATTAATGTATATTTTGTTTATTTTAGCTACTTTATTGTTATTTACTCCTCGCTGGTTAGGGTTAAATAGATCAGTAAGAAGTTTTGTTTCTTATTTAAAGGAATATGATTTGAAGACCTTTCGTAAGGAAATATAGTAACATTAATAATATTGTAATGAATTCTGGAAATAGGACTGAGAATGTTATTATTGAATAAAAGTATATTTTTTCTGTAATTTCTGAAATATACTGCTAGGTTTTAGTATTATAAATTTTGAATTTATTCTGTTGTGAAAGAACAAATCTTTTGTAAACCCTAATTCTTTTTAATGGTTTAAAGAGCTACTAATTTTGTTTCAGTAACCCTAGTTTACATTTTTACATAAATGGGCTAGATGGGTAATTATTTAAGCTAATTTACTGTTTTACTAAGTTAAACCTAGTTTAGATACTTTTTAGTTCATATCTTATCTAATTAGGATTACATACTAGGTTTATAGTATGTAACTTTGTTAGTTTTACTATATAAAATATTACACATACTAGTGTGTATTACCTAGACTCATTATTCTATCTTTATTTAGTTTATTTAAATACTTTAAGTAAATAACACAAATACAGTTAAAGTTCTATAAATAAATTTACACAAAATCATGTAGATAGTAATCATTTGCACTTGCATTCATATGTTATTGAATCTACTTATTTGAAAATAAATAAACCTATTGTACTAGAGTACCGCCTTGCAAAAGGTGTGAAAAAATACAGTTTAGGTAATTTTTCCTATCTATCAATTAACTCAGAAATTTCTCTACTAATTTACCCTAATCTAGATAGTTACTAACTTTCACAGCATAAATAATTTTCCTATTTATCCCTAACAACAATAAAATAGAAATATACTATATTATTGAAAAATATTAAACTTTCCAGATACAGTAAATAATTCAATGACTGAACTTAAACAAGTAGTACATGTAGTATAGATGAGGTGACAACAGCTTAAGGAAGTTGTTCCTCCCAACCAACTCGTGGCGAAAAGATGGACTGCAATTCTTAGGACCCCCAAGCTTGTCTCCTAGTCCACCTGGTAGAGTACTGGGTGAGAGATGTAGTCTTGAAATCCTATGCAACTCCACTGAGTGTTCAACATTAGCTCAGTTCTGCTTACAGTAGTATGAACTCAGCTTAGAATAGTTGCACTAGTTCAATATTTAGCACCTATCCCCTCAAACTAACTTCAACTAGTCCCCTCCATAGAATTTACATGTGCACTTCATTCACTCAGAATGATCACAAATCCAGAATGAACAGCCTCAGCTATCTTCAATGGGAACTTTTATTAGCATGCCTAGGTCTTTTGGGTCAGTTTTTACTTAATGAGCCACCTGCTCCTATTCCACTTTCTTGGGGAATCATGGCCACAAAAATAGGGAATTTGCCACCTGCAATAGCTAGAAGTAGTTTGAGGATGCTGCCACATGTCAATCTGCTCTCAACCCAACCTCATCCACCAAGTGACAGTAAAACACTCATTTAACAGCTCCCCTAAGATGTTGTCTCATCTTTCATTTATTTATCAATAAAGTATTCTGCAATACATTAAATTATCCTTGATCCCACTTGGTCATTAGCTACAAAATTTAGCATAAAATATAACATAATGTTCATTAAAAACATAAAATTGTTTTGCAAATTGGGGCATGTGACATACACACCCCCTTAATTTATAACATCATCCTCAATGTCATTTATTCTTCATCCTTAGAATTTCCCTAAGATAGAATTGGATATGCATCCTACATATGAATTTCCAATACCCAGGTGGCTTCTTCTGGACTAAGGTGCTTCCATTGCATCTTCACCTGACCAATGGTGCGATTCCAAAGTGAGATCTCCGTCCTTCCGAGGATACAATCCGGTTCCACTAGAAAATGTAATTCAGGATCCACCCTCACATCATTCCATTTAATAACATGAGTAGCATCATGTACACATTTTTTTAATACAGAAATATGAAAAACATTGTGAACCTTTAAGTTTGGCGGTAAAGCTAACTGATATGCTACCTGTCATATTCTGGACATTATTTCAAAAGGTCTGCAATATCAGGGTGCTAACTTAGAACAACTTCCTAACCTCAGGGAACTCTTTTTAGGTGTCACCTAAATAAAGACACGTTCACCTACCTGGAACTCCTTTTGAGTTCGTTTAAGATCTCCTTGACTTTTCTATCGATCTTGCACAACGTTTAAGTTACCATGTACCTGTTTTACAATTAACTCCATCTCTTTTAATAATTCTGGTCCTAATACTAGCCTGTCAACTAGATTACTCCATGATATGGGGGTATTGCACTTCCTACCATACAAAATTTCAAAAGGACTATATCTTGCTGAGGCTTGATAGTGATTATTGTAAGAAAATTCCACCAAGTGTAAGTAATCTTCCCATTTACCTGGTTGTTCTTTTACATACATTCTGAGAAGATCCTCCAATACCTGATTTACTCTTTCATTCTGTCCATCTGTCTGAGGATGGAAAGAGGTATTGAAGTTTAATGTAGTATTTATTGCTTTAAACAAAGACTTCCAAAAGTTGCCCATAAACTTAGGGTCTCTATCTGAAATTATTACTTTCGGTACTCCATGTAACCGAAAAATTTGTTTTAAGAAAATATCAGCGATATTTGCAGCTTTATAAGTAGTTTTTACAGGTATAAAATGGGCTGCCTTACTTAATTTATCAACCACTATCATTATTGAATCATTCAAGTTTTTATTTCTAAGTAGTCCTGTGATAAAATCAAGGCTTATTACCTCCCACTTCCAACTAGGAATAGATAATGGCTGAAGTAATCCAACTGGATGTTGTGTTCAGTGTTTACTCACTAACATTCAAAGCTCTTAGAAATGCATTCTACTAATTCATTTTTCATATTTGGCCAAAAATAATCATTTCTTAGCATAGTTATAGTTTTTTGATAACCCGGATGCCCTGAATAAGGAGTCTTATGAATTTCATTTAAAATCAGCAACTTAATCTTAGGTACATTAGGTATGTATAATCTATATTTATATAATAATAATCCATTTTCACTTAAACTATACCCTGTACTTAAAATTTCAATTAAATTATCTCTTACCTTTGCTTGTAATTTCCGATAATTTTCATCTTGTCCTATTCCTTATTCTAGTTGCTCTTCTAAATCTGTTTTATAGGTGCCAATTGCTGCTGTAAACTTCAATTTTGCATTTATGCTTAAAGCATCAGCAACTTTATGTTGGATTTCAAAATCATATTCGCTGAGGAAAACTAGCCATCTAGCTTGCCTAGCATTTAAGTTAGGTTGATCCAACAGATATTTTAACCCTTTATTATCTATCATTAATATAAACTTCCTTCCGATTAAATGATTTTGCCACATTTTTAAGGCATGTATGACAGCAGCCAATTCTAAGTCATAGGTCGCATAATTTTTCTCATGAATCTTCAGCTTCCTAAACTCATAAGACATGGCGTGTCATTCCTAAGTTAAAACTCCACCTAAACCATCATTGCATGTGTCAGTACATACTATAAAATCTTTATTAGGGTTGTCAATTGTTGGAGACATTTACCACCATACACACTCTTTTTGGTCAAATTGGCCTAGTTAAACCACTATCCTAAGTTTAATTGACATTAGTGGAGCTTTAATTGCCATCATCCAGTCACACCCACACCTACCTATAGTCAAGGAGGATAACTTAGCCTTCTCCTATAGTCAAGGAGGCTAACTGGAGCACTTCGGGGGTGATCTGTGTGACATTAATGCACCTAATTGCTAACTGGTGGTTACAATCAGTTCAACCAGTCAGTTACAGTCAGTTAAGGCAACTCCAGTCATTAAATATATTATTTAATGATTATTTATTATTATTTAATGAACTAGAGTCAACAAGGCACCTCCACCAACTTCTGATGGTCAGTTCAGCTTCAGTTAACCTCATCGGGGTTCATTAGAGTCATGGAGTGCTAGCACTTGATGATTGGATTGCTATGAAATGTGTTTGATCTCCTTCAGTTGAGATTCAGTCATTTATTGCACTTCGACTTCAGTTAGGGTTTGGTGAGTCAATTAGGGTTTTGGTCAAGTGGTTAACTGAGTGAGATTGAATGGTTGAGAGTCAGTTAAGCTAGACTCCCTCACTAAATTCAAATTGTCGCCTTAGGTATTCGAATTCTTCATGGAGTTAAGCCATTGCTTAGCATTGGAATTGTAACCCTTTATTGTTTATTAAATATACAGAGAGGAAACCAATTCTGGTTCCGATAATTTCCAATTCATGAGTATTTGTTAATTATTCTTTGATGATTTTGATTCCTAGTTCCTAGATCATGTGCAATAATTAATATGGTATCAGAGCATATGGATGGACGAAGAACAATCTCTCAAAAAAAAGATTTTTGACAGATTTCTCCATGAGAAGTGAGCAATAGCTCAAAATTCTAGCACTACACCAGAAGCCAAGGCTTACCACTTAATACCCCAAGTAAAGAACTTGTTGATCAAGCTTGCTTGATTGACTATGTTGGGTGTGATGAAAGCCTAGAATGTGCAGGCTATCTGACCTTACAGTGCCCTTTTTGTTTTGATTTGCAGGTCTTAACAGGTACAACTTCGAATGGACTCATCAATCCCTCTTCTCACCCCATTCACAAGTTATTCAGAATGGAAGTTGAAGATGATTGCATCTCTGAAGAGATGAGGTCTCTATGAGGTGTCTATTGGACTTGGAAAAGAGTCTGATGAGAATAAGAATGACTGGATAAATGACGGTGACAGAGCTTTTGGAGCAATATGTCTGTCCCTTTCTGATAGCTTGTACTACCTTATTGATTTTGTTGAATACCCAAAGGATCTCTGGACAAAATTGGACAGAACCTTTGGTAAGCATAATGAGGATCATAATAGTACTTTGGAGATTACAGCCAGCACCACAAGAGTTCTTCACTCAAAATTCTTAGCCTCTACTCTCTCTGATGAAGTTGTTCAAGATGAAGATGAAGCAGAATCTTCTACACATTCAATTTGAATTGAAGAAAGTCTCCATGAAGTGACTCCTTCTCCTGATGCTCTGGAAGTTCATGAGATATCTGATATCTCATATTCTCATATTGCTGAAACAGAAGAAATTCAAATCTCTGATATTGAAGAAAAATACTGCTGCACTTCCATGCAAACATACACCCATGATTTTCCTTTGAATTCTGTGCAAAATTTACCAGTAACTGCTTCCGAAAGTGAAGAGAAATTTGATTTTTCTCCCTCTAATGTTGCTGCTGGTGTGCAAATATGTAAAAACTTGGATATTTTGGAAGAAATATCAGATTATAAGAGTGACACATTCGCTCCCCATGATCTAGATCTTCCAGCAAAATCCTGCAGGATTGCATGCACCAAAATTCAGAATTTTAAAGAAAAAGACAACTGTGCATCCACCGTCTCGATTGACCATAATTTTGGACCTGATATGAACCTTATTGGATTTTATATGATATTATTTGGATATGATCTGATATTTCTTGGTTCAAAATTTCAGGTTCATAAACCTTCAGTACTGCTTGTAGTTGTTCTCATCAATGGTGTGAAGAAACAAGTACCGCAAGTCTCCTACAAAACTGCTGCTGGGGATTTGATTTCATTTCATAGTTTTGGATCTGTTGTGAACTTATTTAGATCTGATTTACATTCTGATCTGATATTATTTTTTTCATATTTTAAAATCCAAGAGCTTTCAGTCATGCTTGTAGCTGCTCTCACCGATTCCGGTGTGAAAAATCAAGTACCGCAGTTCTTCTTCAATTTTGCTGCTGGGGATTTGGTGTTAGTTTCCTCTTATGAGGTTGCTGATATTTTATTTTGTGAATCATTAGATATTTCTAAAGCTATATCATATTATGTATCTCAAGCACTTGCTCTCCAGAGTCATAGGGATTCTCTACCTTTGGTCACAAGCTCATCTCCTCACAGAACTAGTAAAGAGGAAGACATTTTGCATCCGCTTGGACACTTGCTCCTAAAAATTGGGGCTGATTTTACCACTCATGGTTTTTTTTTCAAGGCTGAAACATATCAGTTTCTTGAGTATTCCACACATGGTTCAAATCCTCAAGAACCTTTGCTCTCTCTTTAGATGATTTCAGTTACTCTACATGAGTCCAGTTTTCACCGTGCAGCTGTTTATATTTCTGATTCAGTTGAGTGCATTGTTCTTCTTCCAAAGTGGAAGATTCCACCAGAAATATTCATTTAGTTTGGATTCAGAGGTTCACATGCACAGTCTCAGGATGTTGCTACATAGAAGAACCAATTCTTGATTTACTGCTTAGTTTGAGGGGGGGTATTTTTCCCATGAGGTTTTCCCCGTTTCCTTGGTTATATTAAGCAGTTACTTTATTGTACAGGGTGACCTATGGCCTTTGTTTCCAGGGCCCTATCCTTTTCATGCATCTATGTTTTCTAACTCTTCCTGAGTATAGCTTAAGCGGGGGTGTTGGAGACATTTACCACCATACACACTCTTTTTGGTCAAATTGGCCTAGTTAAACCACTATCCTAAGTTTAATTGACATCAGTGGAGCATTAATTTCCATCATCCAGTCACACCCATGCCTACCTACATTCAAGGAGGCTAACTTATCCTTCTCCTACAGTCAAGGAGGCTAATTGGAGCACTCCGAGGGTGATCTGTGTGACATTAATGCACCTAATTGCTAACTGGTGGTTACAATCAGTTCAACCAGTCAGTTACAGTCAGTTAAGGCACCTCTAGTCATTAAATATATTATTTAATGATTATTTATTATTATTTAATGAACTGGAGTCAACAAGGCACCTCCACCAACTTTTGATGGTCAGTTCAGCCTCAGTTAACCTCATCAGGGTTCATTAGAGTCATGGAGCACTAGCGCTTGATGATTGGATTTCTATGACATGTGTTTGATCTCCTTCAGTTGAGATTCAGTCATTTATTGCACTCCAACTTCAGTTATGGTTTGGTGAGTCAATTAGGGTTTTGGTCAAGTGGTTAACTGAGTGAGATTGAATGGTTGAGAGTCAGTTAAGCTAGACTCACTCACTGAATTTGAATTTTTTCCTTAGGTATTCGAATTCTTCATGGAGTTAAGCCATTTCTCAGCATTAGAATTGTAACCCTTTATTATTTATTAAATATACAGAGAGGAAACCAATTCTGGTTCCGATAATTTCCAATTCATGAGTATTTGTTAATTATTCTTTGATGATTTTGATTCATAGTTCCTAGATCATGTGGAAGAATTAATACCAATTCTTAATATTGGTGTGGTAGTTAATAATGCTTTTAACTTTTTAAAACTATCTTCACACTTTTGAATCCACTCAAATTTATTCCCTTTCTTCTATAAAGAATTTATGGGATTTTCAATTCTTGAAAACCCTTCAATAAATCTTCGATAATAGCCAGTAATCCCCATGAATGATCGTACGTCAGTTACGTCTTTTGGGACTAGCCATTCTTCAATTTCCTTTATCTTTTTGGGGTCAACGAAAATTCCTTCTTTAGTCACTACATGGCCCAAATATTGTATTTTATCCTTAAAGAAATCACATTTACTAAATATTCCATAGAGTTAATGTTCTCATAACTCTTGTAAAATTTTTTTTAAATCTCCTTTATGTTCTTCTTCAGACTTTGAGTAAATTAAGATGTCGTCAATGAATATGACCAATAAATTATCAAGGTATTTATGCATTACATTATTCATCAGACACCTAAAAATAGCTGGGGAATTAGTAAGCCCAAATGGCATAACAACAAACTCGTAATGACCATACCTAGTCCTAAAAGTTGTTTTAAAGATGTCTTCATCTTTGATTCGTACCTGGTGGTAACCAGATCATAAATCAATCTTTGAGAACATCATTTCTCCATGTAGCTGATCAAATAGATCATCTATGTGAGGTAACAGACATCTGTTTTTGATAGTCATTTTATTTAGTTGACGGTAATCTATACATAATGATAGAGTTCCTTTCTTCTTTTTAATGAAAATAATAGGTGCTCCCCAGGGAGACACACTAGGTCTAATATAATTCTTATCAATGAGTTCTTTTAACTGTGACTTTAGTTCATTTTATTCCAGTATATTCATCTGATAAGGGGATTTTGAGCTAGGCACTGCACCAGGTACCAACTCAATAGTCAAATCTAACTCCCGCTTCGAAGGCAGTCCCAGAATTTCTTCCAAAAATACATCTAAATACTCCCTTAGGATCGGAATATCTTCTAGTTTTAATTTATCTTCGTTATTAATATTCTCGTCATTAATTGTTGTTACATCAAAGGCTTTACAGCCCTTTGAAACAGTTCTCTTAAGTTGCAAAGCAAAAACCTGTCTTATGGCTATTTTCCCAGGGATTCCTTTTACATTTATTGTTTCTCCTTCGTTATTTATGCAAGTAAATGTTTTATGAAAACAGTTCAGGACTACCCTATGTTGTTCTAACCAATCTATACCAATTAAAATATCATAAGAACCTAAGGGTAAAAAATTAAGCTTAACAGAGGTCTCAAACTAATCCGTTTTTACTGTACCATTCTTAACAAAGATTATCTCCTTTCTTTTTGCACCAGTAGCTAGCTGGACTAACCAAGAATTAGCAAAAATTTCTACTGATAGCTTACATTTTTCTACTAAATCAATAGAAATATATCTTAAAATAGCCCCTGGATCAATTAAAATAGATATATGTATTTGATTCAACTTACCTTCCACTTCCACCATGGAAGTTTGTTAATTTGCTTGCCTATTATCCAGTGTTGCATTGATCCTGGGCATCGTCCTTGCTAGATCATCGACAGTCATCTCCTCCTATATCGTATGTATATTGCTAACAGTCTTCTTCCAGTTGGGGAAAACTGATGCATAATGAGGACCTTTACATTCCCAGCACTTCACTGGTTCGTTTCATTCAATATTTTTGGTATAGTTCTGTGATTGTTAACAGATTCTTTATTTCTTTGACCATTTGGATTTATCTGTGAATTACTTTTGTTCCCTTGGAAAGTTTTATTAGAAAATTTTTGTGTGTTATTATTTTTAAAATTTCGGTTAAGTACAAAACCTTTCTTCCTCTGTTCAAAATTATTAGTTATCTTAGCCTTCTAGTTCGTCATACTTTCCTTTTTGCGATTCTATTCATAACAGAAATTGTTCTTTCTCATTGCTTCTTCTAAAGTTTGTGGATTGTAAAACTCAATTCTGTCTTTTATATGAAAGGGTAAGTAGCTTAAAAACCGTTGTACCTTAGGCTTCTCGTCCATAATATAGGACACATATCTGAGCAGACTTAGAAATTTAATGTTTAGTTATTTCATGTTCATTGTTCCCAGTTTTAATTCATAAAATTCCTTAGCCCACTCCTTGTAGTATTGTTCAAACAAAAATTTCTTCTTAAAATATTTCTTAAACGTACTCCAGTTAATGTTTTTCTCCCTAATGCATTTTACTCTTTTTAGGTCCTGCCACCGAATATCTGCCTTCCCAATGAGGTTATAAATAGCCATTATGGCTTTCGATTGATTAGAGTAATTATAAATTTGAAAATATTTCTTCATCCCATACAACCATGATTCATCCTCTTCTCCCTTCTCAGTTTCACCATTAAAGGTTGGTGGCTTAATTTTCTTGAATTCTCTAGAGATTTATTCATAAGGTTTAAAATTTCTCTTTCTTGTATGATGATTCTCTTCGCTACTATCACTAGTGTATTGATAATTCTTGTTACGTGGATCCATAAACCTCAGAAGATGAGCTACTTTCAATTTTAAACTATTTAGACTTTTTATCTTTATGTTGATAATGTATATCTTCAGATTCTGTTTGTTTATCTTTTCCTTCATTCTGAAATCTTTCTATTAAAATCTGATTTAGCTCCTCCTGAGCTCTTAGAATTCTTTCATTTTCCTTTTTGACCGTTTCCATCTCTTTTCTTAGTTCCTTGACTATTTGTAATAATTCAGAAGATTTATTAGTTATTTCTTCTTGTATAGGTTCTCTTTTAGAATTACTTCATTCAGTAAATGGGGACTCCTCATTCGGATATTCTTCCAATTTTTCCATACCTGCAGTTAACTCAGAAAAATTCTCTAAAACTATAATTCAAAAGAAAAGTAAAAATCAATATACATGTTTTAAACCTAATGATTTATTGATGCAAGTTGAGCTACATTCAGGCCTGGTGTCTGAACCATGTGCTCTAATACCACATGTAATAACCCAAAAATTTATAAAAATTAAAAAAAATTCATGTAACATAAAATATATAAGGATGTCATTTCCTATGAACCAATAACTGTTACCGGTTACTCAAATAGTAGTAATTAGTAATGAGCATTATATTTCTTTAGTTCTATATAATTTATTAGTTTATCTTAAGTACTATGTTAGGGATGTTAAGCACAACAGTTTAAGTTTTAGAAAGGAAAGAAAGGAAACTACGTCTTGATCTAATGCTAAGTGTGCTATTAATTTCTTCTTTCAAGTAGAAAAGAATATTAGATGAGATTGGGGCTTACTTGTATTATAGCTAATGCAGTGAAGTGATGCTTCTTTTACAGGTACGCAGTTTTCTTACCAGTAAAATTTCCAGATCGAGAATAATACTCAACTAGAATAGCATAAAAATGCTAGTTAAAATGTTTGCTTGCAGCTTGACCCAGTAAAAGGTATTATTGGTATTTCTAATGTTATCCAACTACATAAATGATTGCAATAACACTATTGTGAAAGAATGGGTTTGGTATAGTTAAGTTTACCACCACAGTACTTGATCTATTAATCTTCCTTCTTGTAATTTCAGTTATAGACTTATATTTTCATTTTGAGATGGTATAAAATAAGGACAGTTCTATTTCTGTTGTTAAAGCACAATGCTCTAAGAATTCTATAAACGAGAAGATATGTTAAAATAATTGAAAACATAATTATATATTTGTCTTTAGTGATTGGAATATGGAACTGTTCATATTTGTTTGAGTTCCTTCTAAACTTTAAACATTCTATATTACTGATTCTTCTAAATCATGTATTATTACTTAGTTTTCTTTGTACATAAACCTTGTTTTATAGAAGCTTTCAATTACAATGAGTACATTGTAATTTCTTAAATGTATTATTATACTAATCCGTTACTCAGGATTCTTATGATTAGGTATTTCCATGTAACTGGTTTATCTTCCTAGATTTGTATAATATCATTATCAATAGTAGGCATTAATTAAAAAGAAAAAGAGAATCTTATATATGCTAAGGTTGTAGTTAAACTATGCATAAACCCTAGTATAAATGAATACTTTTCAAAATGCGAAGACTATGGTTATGAACAAGAAATCGAAACGAGGTAACAATGATACTATACAAAGATGTTGTAGGGTTTTGACCTTTGATCAAATGATTATGCAGGTTTAAACAAGGCTTTTCGAACTATAGCTTGAAAACACATAATTGCAAATATTTCAGAGGACACGTGGTTGGTGGTCGAGCTTAGGGTTTTGTTGACCTGGAGATTAAGTAAAAGGCCTGTCTTAACCGTAAAATTGCATTTTTTAATTCTTGTTGTGGGTGTATGAGCTGGGAGGTCATGGCCATCGGCTTGTTTCCCATCCTTCCAAATTTTTCTCACCCGCCGTCGTGATTCATAACGAGCTCCTTTATGACTTTAATTTGCATGATCTGGTGTTGTAGTAAGGGTATGAATCTTGCTGCCTTTGTGAGAGGTTTTTGGACTATTGCGAAGAGTATTGGAGGTTGGGTTGGGTTCGTCGTAGTTGTTTTACTATGAGAGTTTGTTTATTGTGGGTGTTCTTGTTACTATGCATAGTGTGAAGAGTGTTGATAAAGGAAATAGTTGAGTTTTGGTTTTTACTACTTGTTTCTTCTCATTTATTTTATTCTCACTCATCGTGGCTTGGGGTTTCACTTTTGAACACTACAAACAGCAATTTATTTCCGACAAGGCTCCATTCCAGCTCATGGAGCTCAGGAGTGAGGCTAGGGTGAGACTGCAACTTCCAAAAGTTGCGCCATGCCTCGAGGGTAAGTACTGCGATTTAATTTTTAACTGTTCTACATAAATATAAATTTTCTTATTTTAATTTGTGATTTTATGTATTACTATACATGTTTCAATCGATTGGGTGCAGGATTCTCATCGGTGTCTCGAAATTTTTGTTACACTCCATCACCAGAGTTTTCGTGAAGGCATAAAAACCATTAAGCCTTGATTTCACCTGAGGTATTCTTGCAAAGGTGTAAGGTGGATTATGATGGCTCTTCCATATGTTGTAATTGTTAGTTTGGCTTTGGTTTATAGTTTCTCTGTTTTTTCTTTTAATTTCTATTTTAAAGCCCTAGTGGTTGTTTGTAATGGGAGACTTTGGGCTCTCTCAGCCGAAACTTAAGGAAATGGTTTTGAGCCTTTTCGGCCATGTTTAACTTACTAAAGTAATGTTTGGAACATGCTTTAATACATGACTGTTACTGTCAGGAAATTGGGTCGTTATTTGCGGATTTGTTTGGGTTTTTTTTTTTTAAAGATAACTTAATGGTTGTTTATACAAAACTTCTAATTTTGGTAGAGGGCTTTTGCAGCCACAACTAATGGTTTTTTTTTCAATTTTGTGAACTCTGTTTACATTAAGATACTCTTGCTCAGTATTTTAAGCCTTGACAGAAGATGTAAAATGCCGTAGGCCAAACTATGTATGTTCAGTTTGTTTTTTAATATAAAAAGGATTTTCACAGCTTAAGGCTTAATTAGCAGCATCTCTGATTGGTTTAAATTAATGTATATTTTGTTTATTTTAGCTACTTTATTGGTATATACTCCTCGCTACTTAGGGTAAATAGATTAGTAAGAAGTTGTGTTTCTTATTTAAAGGAATATGATTTGAAGACCTTTGGTAAGGAAATATTTTAATAGTAGTAACATTGATAATACTGTAATGAATTCTAGAAATAAGACTGAGAATGTTATTATTGAATAAAAGTATATTTTTTCTATAATTTCTGAAATATACTACTAGGTTTTAGTATTATAATTTTTGAATTTATTCTGTTGTGAAAGAATAGATCTTTTGTAAACCCTAATTCTTTTTAATGGTTTATAGAGCTAGTAATTTTGTTTCAGTGACCCTAGTTTACATTTTTACATAAATGAGCTAGCTAGGTAATTATTTAACCTAATTTATTGTTTTACTAAATTAAAGCTAGTTTAGATACTTTACTGTTCCTATCTTATTTAATTACGATTACATACTAGGTTTATAATATGTAACTTTGTTAGTTTTACTATATAAAATATTACACATACTAGTGTGTATTACTTAGACTCATTCTTCTAACTTTATTTAGTTTATTTAAATACTTTAAGTAAATAACAAAAATACATTTAAATTTCTATAAATAAATTGACACAAAATCCTGTAGATAGTAATCATTTGCATTTTTATTCATATGTTATTGAATCTACTTATTTGAAAATAAATAAGCCTACTGTACTAGAGTACTACCTTGCAAAATGTGTGGAAAAATATAGTTTAGGTAATTTTTCCTATCTATCAATTAACTCAGAAATTTCTCTACTAATTTACCCTAATCTAGCTAGTTAATAACTTTCACAGCATAAATAATTTTCCTATTTATCCCTAACAGCAATAAAATAGAAATATACTATATTATTGAAAACTCTTAAACTTTCCAGATACAGTAAATAATTTAATGACTAGACTTAAACAAGTAGAACCTGTAGTATAGATGAGGTGACAACAGCTTAAGGAATTTGTTCCTCCCAACCAACTCCTGGAGAAAAGATGGACTGCAATTCTCAGGACCCCCGAGCTTCTCTCCTGGTCCATCTGGTAGAGTACTGGGTGAGAGATGTAGTCTTGAAATCCTCTACAACTCCACTGAGTGTTCAGTAGTAACTCAATTCTTCTTACAATAGTATGAACTCAACTTAGAATAGCTGCACTAGTTCAGTCTTGAGCACTTATCCCCTCAAACTTACTTCAGCTATTCCCTTCCATCGAATTCACATGTGCACTTCATGCACTCAGAATGATCACAAATCGAGAATGAGCAGCCTCATGAGCTGTCTTCAATGGGAAGTTTTATTAGCATGCCTAGTTCTTTTGGGTCAGTGTTTACTTAATGAGCCAACTGCTCCTGTTCCACTTTCTTGGGGAATCATGACCACAAAAATAGGGAATTTGCCACTTGCAATAGCTATAAGTAGTTTGAGGATGCTGCCACATGTCAATCTGCTCTCAACCCAACCTCCTCCACCAAGTGATGAGTAAAACACTCATTTAACATCTCCCCTAATATTTTGTCTCATCTTTCAATTATTTATTAATAAAATATTCTACAATACATTAAATTATCCTTGACCCCACTTGGTCATTAATTACAAACTTTAACATAAAATATTGGCATAATGTTCCTCAAAAACATAAAATTGTTTTTAAAATTGGGGCATGTGACAATAATGTGTTTCAGCCATTGCTTCCCTCTGACCTCACTCATTAGGGGGCATCTGTTATCAGCCAAAATGGCACTTCTCCATCCAAGTACCAACATTCTTTATGTTGGTACACAAAAGGAAAAATTTGGATTGAAGTGGACAAAACGATATAGATGGGCATGACCTTTGATGCATTATCCTCAAACCAGCCTTGTATATTTTTATTATGAATTTTTGGTTGCATGCGTGCCTATATGCATTGCAACCCGCGTGTACTTGCATACGCAAGTTCCCTTCGAGCAACTTGTGTATCATACGCGAGTTACCTATATTAATACTCATGTATACCTTAATTCGATATTAAAAAATATAAATCAATATTAGATGATATTAGTTGGGGCCTAATCCATAACTATCCCAACTATCTCAACCATCCCAACCTTCAAAACAACTTTATTTCCCAAAGTATAAATAGAGGCCTTGGGGTGGGGGCTAATAAATCAATTTTGGAGAGAAAAGTTATGCTGGTGGTATAACTTCAAATTCTTGGAGTAGTAGAAATAAGAGTCCTTTGGTTGTAGAGGATTCCTTGTGTCAGAAGCTAGGTTGTACTCTTATCTTATTCACCACTTGTTAATAAAGAGAATTCTTCTTCCAATTTTGTATTGAGTGTATTTCATGTATATTGGTTTAATGAATATGTTTGATTATGTTATCTATATTATTTTCATCTAACTTCTAATATATATATATATATATATATATATATATATATATATATNAAGCTTTGCAAAGAAGTGGAGCGAGAGAAGATCAAACTTGGATCAACCATTGGTAATCGGGTAAGTCAATATTTTCTTCCCATTCTCTTTCCATTCCTTGTAAAAGATGATTTTCTACAAGTTAGTAGTAAGTTGGTAACCCTAGACCCTAGGTTTCAAGGGTGCTTTATCCTGAACAACAATTTTTACTATAATTTTCTAGTTTGTATAATTCAGGGTCGTGAGGCCACTGCATCTCCAAAATCATTATTTCATAGTGTTTTTCTGTCAATGTTTAAACTAGAAGAAACTTGTTTGGTTACTGTGTAAGATTTTAAGGGTCTTAATTGTAAGTTTTGAAACAAAGGTTAAAGCCATATGGATTCTACATTTTCTAATGTGTAGCACTGTAAAACATTGAGAGATTTACCTGATTAGTAACTGCTAAATATTAGCAGTTAGAATACTGTCGCTTTTTAAAACTTTCTGTAAACGATATTACCCTTACAGGGTTTGAAATATTGACCTATTGGAATTCCAAATTTATTTATTTACTAAGGGTACAAATATATATATATATATATATATATATATATACTATATGTTGATTCCTATAAAAATCCTAGGTATCGACCGTAGGGATTCTCCTCGATCAACAATCGCAATTAGATCATCCACCATTTGGTATGGGGAATCTATTTGGTTTATGGTCCGGGTACTATACATTAAGTTGTTTAACTCTTTTACCAGTTGCACACTGGTCCACCATTTATGTAATTTCTTGTTTAAATGAATGAAATGCAAATGCCAAAGCTAAATGCAGGTCTATTCTATTTTGAAACTAATCTATCATTATCATTGTAGGGAGAAAATTTAGATTTTAGAGTAACATACTGAAAATGTTCATATAAGTCTAACAGGTATTTGTTCCAACAAAATAATCACATTTACGATAGAAAGAATACCAAAGATATCTCTAATATAATTAAACCATTTATTACCCTTTTATTACACAGACATTTATACAGACAACAAACCATTCATAGTGAAAGAATTAGTTACAGGAAGTTAGAACAATCTCATGGTATGATGTACAGAAGCAAGAAGAGATAGTTCTACATGTTGCATTCCACGCATTCCAAGTAAATGTTTGTGCAGGCCATTTTTCTAGCAAATTGATCCTTATTATTAGCAAAGAGTTAGCTCTTTTCCAAAATAGTTCAGCATTCTTTTCACTAGCCGAAAGTCCATTCTATAGTTCTCTACACCCCTATTTATTACCATGACCTTTCCTCTCTTTAACCCTAGATATTTCCAAGATTCTTATTCTCTTAGCATGTTAGTTGGCTTAAGCACCAATAATGTTGTTACGCATCCATGTGTGTTGTCCCTTGTTGATTAATCCTCTTCTCATGCGTTCATTCCATGCTTCCTGCATTTGAACTTGGTGAGAATAATACCTATGATACATAAAGAGGACATAATGAGAGATATATATGATATGGAAACAATAATTCATAGTATTTTCAACTTAATGATATGCATCGATTATTAAACAAAAAAATATAATGACCAATTCCTTGTCACGCAAGCAATTTTATCTAATTAAAGATTTGAGAGGAAAATTTCCCACTTTCCCTAATGGTTGAGAGTTAAAAATAAAACAAAGATTTAATGGGTCAGATAATCTCAAAATATAGATCGGGATTGATTTGAACTGTTAGATCAAGCAGCCCCGATAACTATTTTCTTTGAAATAGTGGAAAGCAGAAATCAGAATGTCAACTCTTTTCGAAAACAGCTTCTATCTTTTTGTTTCTTATTTTTTGCTTTCGCAATTATAGAAATAAGAAAACAAAAATCAGAATGTCAACTTGTTTCGAATTTTAAATTTTAAATTTTCGCTTCCGCCTTTCTGCTTCCACCCTTCCAAAAAGTGGAAAGTGGAAATCAGAATATCAAACTGTTTCGAAGTTTAAATTTAAACTTTCTTCTTCCACTCTTTCGGAACACGGAAAGTGGAAATCGTAATATCAACATGTTTCGAAGTTTAAATTTAATCTTTCTGATTCCTCTTTTCCATTTTCACAGATTGCGGAAATCGGAAATCAGAAAGCAAGGTTTTTTGCATAAGGCATGTTTCCAATATCGCACCTAATGATTTTTACCAAATTGACACTTCAGGCTTAGGAAATTTCTTCTGCTCAAGCTTCTAGAAAATACTAGGTATGTAGGGAGGGATTATCTAAGTTAGGAAATAGTTTTAAGAGTGTTTTTAAAATAAAAAATGGAAGGAGGGACCCTCAAATGTAAAAAATTTTGGGGTAGCAATTGCAGCAGCAACAATTGGTGAGTAGCTAGCGAACACGAGTCTCTGAAGAAAAAAAATCTTCTTTTGAACAATAAGACTTCCATATGGTACTGTACTGTGAATGTTCAAAGATTATTTAAATGTATTTCTCGAGACTTATTTAGACCATATTTGTTCAAGGATGCAACTTTCAAGCATCACATTTGATACCATTCCTTAGGGAGTAAGGACACCAAGAGTTTCGTGTATTGATAACTCTACTGGGGCTAAAGTATGAAGTTCATTTTAACCCTTGCCTTTATGTTACCACCAGATACAACTCCATAGGATCATAACAGAGTGAGACTAGTTTTTTTCCTCATTCCCATGCTATAAGCATTCTTTTGATGCTTTCTTTATGACTGCAAATGTCTTCTGATACTTTCTTGACTTCCTCCTTTACTTTGAGAGTTTGGTACGGGTTCTTCCATCCCAAATGTCCTTTTGTGCGAGTGACAAATGTCCTTTCTAATATTTTTTGTTTTGATAGCCCTTTTGGTCTGATGATTTATTTCATCAGCATGATTTTTTTTAATTGAAGACTAAATATTTCATATAAATGACTTTTCATTCCAATCCTTTTGGATTATTTTATTTTTAGCAATGGGATAATTTTGAATACCATACATCCATCAAACATGCTTCCTTTTCGTGGGTCCAGCATGATATGCTTCCTGAGATAGGTATTAATGTGAGAATGGACAAAACCCCAAGATAGTACTCTAGACCTCATGAGTCTTGGTTATTTCACAGTGGCTATAACGATTCGAATGTGGGATTAAATATTAGATTCCCTTTCCATCATGTGTCAACAGTTAAAGAATCTCATCATGATCGAACTCTACCATTTTCTCCTTCCCATAAATAGTTCCTGCCATCCAAATATTTTGAGTTTATTCAGATGCCTATACTTCCAAGCACCGAAAATTAAGCTAGCTTATGAAAACCAAACAAACTAAGGCTATGGAATAAGGTGGAACAAACAGGAAAATAAACAAACTAAAAGAATCAAGAAAAATAGAGTTCTAAAAATGTAAAAAGTGTTCCTACAACTTAAGTGAAGTAATGTTTGAGAAAAAGGCCATTTACATGAATAATTTCTTCCTATCTTCATAAATCTTACAATTTGTAAGTTGTAGGGCCTAACTTTTCAACGATTAGATAAGGGCCAATCCATAAATGTTGGAAATTTGTGTGTTTTCCCTTTTCTGCATCCAGATTATCCCATTTCAAAACTAGGTCTCCTACATCAAAGTTTCTTGTACCATATTTTCTTTTGTCGAACCATATTTTGATGATAAATTGATGTTGATTGAATTTATCTTTATCCTTTTGCCATAATTCCTCTAGTTTTAACAAAGTGACAATTCATGCTTGTAAAACTTTGTTATTAGAACCCTTTGAGGCTTGAGATAACTGCAAAGATGGGAGCAGAATGTTTTGGGGGGGAAATAGCTTCTTTTCCATATACCAGAGTATAGGGAGACAATTCTAAGGAATTATTTGGAGTGACCCTATCTTCCCACAGTGCATTCGAAAGAGATGACTACCAATTTCTCTGATTTTCAATAATAGTTTTCTTCAAAATTCAGATAAGGTTCTTATTTGTTGATTCTGCTAAACCATTTCCATGAGGATAATAATTTGCTGAGTAATGTAACTTAATTCCCTTTTCATAATCAAAATCAATTATTATAAAAAATGAGAAATAAGATGCATTATAAAAAACAAAGGTAATTGGAACTCCAAACCTAGTCACATTAGAGGAAATTTGAGGTCTAAAATGGGTGTCCTAAGGAAAATAATAAAATAGTGGTTAAAATAATAAAATAATATTGATCAATTTTGGAGGAAGAAAGAAAAAACTATTTTTTTTGTTCGTATTTTCGATATATCTTCATGTGTGTTAACTCAAATTTCAAGAAGAAGAGCTTGTTGGATGCGAAATTTAACTCTACATCCAACAAGTGCCCACACTGCATACTTTTGATGGACATCGCTACCCCAAAAACAACAATTACTTGAAAAATGTAATGATGATGTTAGCATCACTTTTTTCATGTATTTCTTGTTTTTTGGGTAGCGGGGTCCATCAAAACTATGCAATCTAGGTACTCATTGGATGAGGAATTAAATTTCACATCCAACGAGCTCTTCTTCTTGAAATTTGAGTAAAAACATAGGGAGATATACCGAAAATACGAACAAAAAAAGTAGTTTTTTTATGACAAATATGTCAATTCAACCATTATGGTTGACTCATTTTATTGAAATTCTATTGGTTCTTGAATTCCAACTCACAATAATTTATTGTTGGTGCATTTTCTTATAAGGCCCATTTTAGACCCCAAATTTCCTGTAATGTAATATTCTCTTCGAGGAAGTTGATGACCGCATCCTCATTCCCTTTCCGCAATGGAATATCTTCAACGCTTCATTTGAAATAATATGTATTCATAAGGATATACTAATGTCATAATGAATAATTCATATTTATTTCCCAAATAACATCTATGCCCCATTGTTTGAATGGTTCTAAAATAGTAACAGGATGTAGCACTCTCGCCGCTTTTGACAATCTGCCACCATTTCTCTGACATACATCACATTTTCTTGCATAGGCATGGGAATATTTAAATAGCTTTGGCTAGTAATATCCAGCTCTAAGTATCTTATGAGCTTTAGTATCCCCAAAATAATGTCCTCCTACTTTTCCATCATGCAATTCTTTGACTATTTTAGAGGCATCCTCTCTCTTCAGACATCTGATAAAAACTCCATCATAATTTTTTTTTGAAAAGCACTCCATTCATTATTTGATAGGAGGTTGAATTGAAACAAAGTTCCATTCTCTAATTGTAGTTCCTATGCTCCGGTAGATATCCTTGATGAACATAGTACACCAGATATCTATACCAAGATTCAGGAGCAATAAAGATAGGACATACATCAATCAAGTCCAATCCATCTTCATTCTTCTAATCAGAATCTTTATCAGTGTGATTTGATTCTATCAAATTGTACAACCCTTGACCTTTGATGATGGTAGATGGTTTGAATTCTAGTTCATAATCCTGTAGGGCAGACACCTAATTCCCTCTTCGTTCACCCAATTCTTTCTACACAAAAAGAGACCTAACAGTCGGGTGAGGGACTACAACTTTTGTTCTATTTTTTAAAATATAGGGTCTAAAGTGTTTTTCTCCCTTGAAAACTACATATGCATGTTTTCCTATGGCTGGGTAATTCATCCCCTTATAACCTAGTGCTCATGAATGATATTGGGTATTCATCTCCCAATTCTCCTTTCTGCGTACGCACTGCTATGAGAGAGTTGTTTGAAGCAAAGGTATCTAAAATGAAGTCCTTTTCAAAGTTTGGATTCCTCAAAGAAGGTACCTCAGTTGTTTCTATTTTGATATATTTAAAGAAATCTTTCTCAATGTCATTCCACTTGAAATGTACACTTTGATTCACCATTTGTTACAGAGGTTTAACAATTTGAGCAAATCCAGGGACAAACCTATGAACAAAATTTATTGTGCCCATAAATGATTGCATATATTTCTTATTATGGGGCATGGGAATCTGAGTTATAGCCTCAACTCTCTTTGGATCTATTGATCTCCCCTTCTTTCAGATGATGTGCCCCAACAATTTTCCTTCAAGAACTGCCAAGATGCTCTTCTTTAGGTTCAGAGATATACCATATTTTCTACATCAGTCAAAAATATGATTCAAGTGGAAAACATGGTCTTCTCTTATGTTGGAGAAAATTGTTACATCATCTAAGTATACTACTACACAGTGGCCACTTAAAACTCTGAATACAATGTCCATGGCCCTCTGAAATGTGGCTCTAGCGTTCATGAGGCCAAAAAGCATTATTCTATAAGAGAATGTTCCCCACTTTGTACGAAACATTTTCTTTAATTGGTCTTGTTCGACCATTAATACTTGATTATAACCTAAAAATCCATATAATAGGGAGAACATTTTTGAGCCTGAAACCATTTGTAAAATCTGATCCATTGGTGGAACCTGATAGTTATATTTATTTGATGCTCTGTTTAAGTTACTGAATTCAACACACATCCTTATTTCTCCTGACATTTTTCTCACCGGGACTAGATTAGCCACACATTTGCAATGCTGAACCATAAAGATAATATTTGCATCCAGTAACTTCTTTAGTTTGTTTGGATCATAGGTTATAACTTTGGGTGCATCTTTCTAAGTTGTTGCTGAAATAGTTTTTCTCATGTTTTGATGGGAATCATGTGTTGAATGATGCAAGTGTCATAAGCCTTTAGATCTTCATGTGTCCAAGCGAACATGTCTTTATATTGTTGAAACAACTTGATGAACTTACATCTTTCTCCGAGCAAGCAATAGTTTCCCAAATTGAGATATTTGAGTTCGAATTCTGATCCTAGATTTACCAGCTCATATTGCATTGATGAACTGTTCATCTTCACATTATGTGGTTTCTATAATTTACTTTTCAAATCAAACATCCCTTCGAGGGTTCTTACAGATTTAGGCATGCGATTTCCTTTAACTGCATCTTCATTTTTAAAACCTGACAAATGTTCTTCTTCATCATAGGGATTCTTTAGAAGATTCTTCATTCATTAAAAAATGGATAATCTACTCATCATCATTGAATACCCTCATATTTGTAACATTGCCAGGTACTGATGGCTTGACAATCAATTCAATAGAACACTTGTTATTAGTTGTTACTAATCTAGATGTAGAAGTAACTAATAAATTAGTTGCAGTGTTTCACAATATCTGTATTGCATTTATATTGAAATCATTGAAGTACGTAATCAAATTCCATACCTCAGAATGATATCCTTTAAGATACGGAGATAAACAATGAATGGTGTTTCTTACTTGTCTAACAACTATTTCAGAATCACCAAAAACTTTCAAATTTTTTACTTCTAACACAATGGATCTATTCATACCTTGAACTAGAGCTTCGTACTCAATAGTATCATTTGTGCATTCAAAATATAGTCTACAAGAGAGGAAATATTTATTCTCTTCAGTATCAACAAGGACACAACTAGCTCTTGATCCCTCCTATGTTTTAGAACCATCAAAATGAAAAACCCAAAATATATCTTCTAAATATATAGGGTTAGTATCTTCTTCTACATTAGTAACTAAGTCTACTATGTTACAATCAATGTCACCAGTTCTTGAAAATCGAAGGAGATTAGACTACATATCTTATTCCTGACTGAATTGTTTGGCTTGATAATTTCATGGTTCAAGATCCAAAAAGTAATTTCCCAAAACTGAACATGGAACTTCATAGGTTCATTCTTTCCTTCCAACTAAGTCACATTATGTTTCATGTGTGGTTCCCTTAGTATATTAATATGATTTTGAACATTTTGGTGTGGAAGACACATGTGAGACCAATCACTTGCAAAATATCCATTAATTTTTGTTGACGAGTCCCTGCTTAAAATTAATCCATAACCTTCTGGTATATCAACCACCATGATATCTATGAATTGACAAACTCTAAGGTCTGCAGATAATTGAATCAACACATCTTTAATTTCCCCTACGACTTTAACAACATATATATCTAGTTGAATTATCTGAGATGTAGATGGTGTGGGTTGACCATTAATCTTCTTACCTATTGAAAGTGGCATGATATTTGACTAAGCTACAGAATATACCAAACAATTATGCACATTATGATTAAAAATTTCAAATGATAGCAGAAAAGGCAAAGTCTGAGATTTATATTTTCATCCAATGCTTGCTTCATTAATTTCAGTATCAAATTTGATATCCTCTGGGATACTATTAGGTTGTGGATCAAAATCTTCCAGAATTTTCTTCATTTATTGAGGCAAATTACATAGTTCGAATAAAGAGATTTTTTTTTTTTATCAATGTCTTCTATGATATCATACCCCATGTCATGTTCTACCAATCCTTTTCTAGTACCTTCATATTTATTTATCACTGTCTCCATTGGTTTGTTAACTACTAGGATTGTCTCTGTTATATTTATCGGATTAGTCTCAGGTGTTGTTTGAGTAGTACTAATAATTTTCTTCATCTTTTCTTTCATCTTATTTATTTTAGGAGGTATTGAACTTTCATCCATTGCCGACCCTTTACTTCTAGTATTAACTATTGATGTAATTGTAAGTTTGGAATGTATTCACTTGTATTTCTTATCTATTGTAACCCGATGTTCATTGCGGGATGTATTGTAATGTACTTGATTCATGTCATACCCCAATGTTTATTCCAGGAAGTTTCTATAATAAGAAAGTCATGTCAAGTCATTGTGGGTAACCCTCCTATTTGTCAAGGGTTAAAGTCACCACAGTTGTGGGTCCCTAGGGTTATTAGACTATCCTACTGAATTCGACCCTAGGTGAGTCATTGTAAGTTGGGGCAATAGTCCCCACCATTTTTTTAAGGATAAACCTCCTTGTTGGTCGAAGGAGTCAAAGTCCCCACAAGTTGTGGGGCACAAGGGTTATTAGACACTCCTAGAGATGTCGGCTCTAGTAAGTAATTGTTAAGTGAGGCCGACATGATGGAGTGGGTTCCAAGTGAATGTAAGAATATAAATAAAGAGTGAGTCTCTCTATTTAGGACACACACACTCACTCATTGGGGTGCATGAGTGAGAGAGGAGAAGCTCTCTCAGTGTGAGAGAGAGAGACTATTGATGTCAAGAGATCATCTTACTGTTTTCTGGTTCTACCTTTGGTGTTGATTCTATCTATGAGGAAGTTGCAGGGTTTTCTCCTTTATGGTTTCCCCGAGGAAAATTATTTGTGTCTCTTGTCTCTTGTGTTGTGCTTGTGTTTTATTATTGTGCATGTTATTCTCTCAGTTAAAGATCCTAAGATCATAATGGTATCTTGAATGATAAAATTCTAACGTGGTATCAGAGCTAACCTAAGAAGAAAACATTGTGTAGCTACAGAAGCTATGGATTCTTACTTTTTGGGTCTCTCTCCACAATCGATCAGCAAAAGTATGCTAGGATGACTCTCCATTGAAGGGCGCATCTTTCTGTCGAAGCGGAATTCGATTCCGAGCATTTTCAATTTTCGGTGCCAAAATTAGGGCTTTCTACAGAGGAGGAATTTTTGAGTGAGCCCAGAATAGAATTTATCTCCTCATCAAAACCTAATTTTAGAGACCTGGATCAAGTTTTTTTGGTTGGGTGAAACTCTGGAAAAGTCAAACCCTAGTTTGACCCCGAGCTAGAAAAACCTTAAATACTAAAACTACTAAGTTTTGGTCCATTCACTATATCCTGAGATTGGAGAAGGCTCAGGAGACAAAAATTGCATATACCGAAGATACAATATTTATTTACACTGTATCAAAAAATCAGCATTATATTCTCTATATTATGGGAGATATGATCCCCCCACTTTAGGATTCCAGCCTCTTCCAGAATTCATCCCTAAACAGGACACCTGGGGAGAATTGCAATAGCTTGGGCTACAGAGGTCCAAATGGAATTCCTGAAGATATTCTAGAAATTTCACGGACTTTAATTTCTATGGTTTGAATTTCAAACTCAGAAGATAAACCAGTGACACGTGGCAGTCCATACAACTGCACTATTCTGAACAGTCCTATAACAAGTGACCTTGGGAAAAGGATCATAAGTACCAATTAGTGAGACAAATACTGATGAAACCTATGGTTTTCGAACAATAACATGCAATTCTACCATAGTGTGAAATTTCAGACACATAGGATTATTAATTTTGGAGATACCGTAGAAACAGTAACAGGCATTTCTGTAGAAGAAAGTGGAAAACTAGGGCTTCCTGTTCCGGAAGCTTCCCTCCACTATTTTCAGAAAAGGAGTACATTTGACAGATCCATTTGAAGAGATATATCATTATATCCAATCAGATCTAAAATATTCCAATTTTTAAAAATTAGGGTTTCTCTGACAAACCCTAGATCAGCCAACTCCGGAACTAGGACGGACACCTCAAATCGATAAGATCTATTCTTCTGCTATTTTCATTTGAGGTTCTCATTTCAAAGTGATCTATCACATCATCTTGATGATAAGGTTGGTGAATTTGATAACTTCCAAGCATGGAAGTATATGATCTCTCTGAAGAAAATGAATTGGACACCTACATGAGTAGAGAGGTTCCAGTTTCAGAGGGAGATGAGGCTAGAAGCCTTACACAAGAAGAACTTGGTCAAGGACAAGAACATCATGGTTGATTCAGTCACGGATCAACTTGTACCAAAAGTTTCTTCCCTAAATACACTGATGATGTTTGATTCCTTGACCAACCTAGTTGAAGGGAAGAACATAAATCAGAATATGACCTTAAGAAACCAGTTGAAGGAAGTGAAGATCCAGAATGCAGAGACCATACAGTCATACTTTACAAGGGTCTCTCAAATCAAAGAACAACTTGAAGCAGTAAAAAAAGAAGTGAAGAATGTAGAAGTGGTGATAGACACCTTGAATGGCCTCCCAGGATCATCGAATTCATTCATTCGAGGAATGTCTACCAAAAGGAATTGATTAATTTCAATAGACTCTGGGAAGAAAAAGAAGCTCGACTCATGGGAAGAGAAGAGAATATGGGAGCAATTGTAGATCAAGCTCTCACCATCCAAAGAAGATCCCTCAAGCAATGAGGAATATGAAGAACTCAACTCCTGGAGAATCTCTTATCCACCTTAGCATTTGTATAAGAAACTATGATATTATGAATGAAGAAGACAATGAAGCTGAAGGCTCAAGAAGGAGTCTACCCACGAAACAAATAAAGATAAGTATTCAATTGTCATTTCATTGTTTTGTTATGCATTTGTTTATATTTAGTTAAAGTATTATTCATGATAGAATGTTTGCATTAATGACAGTATACTACTAATATGCATGTGATGGGTAAGTAGCTCATGGTGCTATACAACTCTCCATTGCTACTTATCTAGAATGAAACCTCTTTGTTGACATATTGGATCAGTGCACAGTCTCAATGTTGTCCTAGTAGAGATGGAAGGCATCTAGAAAGTTTCAATGAGATATGGATGAATGTTGTATTGGCTAAAGTAGTTGCATGATCATATATTTATGCATAAGTATTTTCCAGTATGAATATTCCTTATGAAATGTTTCTAACCATACAAATGCATTTGACTTGTAGGAAAGATCGCATACATAATCACCTACAAGCAAAAAAGGATGAGACTTGTTCCAAAAAACAAGTGATGACAGTTCAAGATGAATATGATGAATACAGCGACATCATTGATGCAGAACCTTCAAGCTATGAAGAATTCCAGTTAAAGAAGAATGATGTCTAGGATGCAGTATCGATCCATGAAGGGAATTTTGTAGTTCTATCATGCAGTAGATGGAAACATCGTGGGATACAAAGAGAGATTTGTAGCACAAGGATTCTCATGAAAAGAAGGCCTAGACTATGAAGAGACATTTACAGTCAGTAAGAGTTTAAACACATATGTGATGAGCTTGATGAAGATATTAACCTTTGCTACAAGGTTGAAGATGAAAGTCTATACACTAGATGGTCACATAGAATATTAGTAGCATAGGAAGCTACTTGTCACTCTGGTACAGAATGTTTCAGTGCATAGAGTACGGAAGACCGAGGGAGTATGATGCTCCGCTTCAGAGGGAGTGACTGCAAAATATCTAAGGTTCGACATGGTATGACAAGATGGATAGATTACTAATGACTCTAGGCTTTACTAAGAGTAAATCAGATTCCAACCTTTTCTTCAAGGTTGAAGGCGGAAGGCCAGTGATGCTCCTGTTATGTGTCGATGCACTACTTTTCTAGGTATGGAGGTGTGGCAAAGTGCGGATGGAATATTCCTTGGACAAGGGAAGTATGCAGTAAAGATCCTGAAGAGGTTTGGGATGATGGCTTGCAAGGCTATGGCCACACCTATGGCATCGAACCTGAAGCTCTTAAACGATGCTTCATCAAAGTCGGTTGATGCTACGATGTATCATTAGATGATTGGGTCCTTGATGTACCTAACGAACACAAGACCAGAAATTTTCTTTGCTGTGAACACATTGAGCCAGTTCCTAACAGATCCGAGACATGTTCACTTGATTACTACAAAGCATATTCTGAGGTACCTGAAGGGTACAGTTGATTATGGGCTCAAGTACGATGCGAATCAGAAGATTAACCTGGAGGGTTATGTTGAGTTAGATTGGCCAGGCAGTGCCATCGATAGGAAGAGCACTTTAGGGTGTTGTTTCAGTATGGGATCAAGTGTGATCTCTTGGTTTAGCAGGAAGCAATCCTATGTGCCACTGAGTATAGCTGAAGCAGAGTGTGTCACAACTTGTTTATCTAGTTGTGAGGCAGTATGGCTAAGGAAGCTACTGTCTCATTTATTTGATCTCTAGTTGATGCTACTTGTATACATTGCTACAACCAGAGTCATGTGAAGTTGTCGGAGAACTCGGTGTTCCATGACAAGTCAAAGCATATCGAGATCAAGTATCACTATATCATGGATATGGTGTAGAGGGGAGCAGTAAAGCTCTAGTATGTTGCAACAGAGGAACATATAGCTGATGTATTGACAAATCCATTGGCTAGGATAAAGTTTAAGTACTTTAAGGAGAAGCTTGGTGTTCTCCAGATAGAGGTTTCCTCCAAGAGAAAGTGATGATTCCCATAGCCATTTTGACATGGTGAGAGGATTGGTTCCTTCCATGTTTAGATGTAAGGGCTGAGCCATTCTGTCATGGTGAGAGGATTGGTTCCTTCCATGTCAGATATGAGTGCTGAGATCCATAGCCATTCTAAAGAGTAGGTCAGATATAAGGGCTGAGCCATTCTGTCATGGTGAGAGGATTGGTTCCTTCCATGTCAGATGTGAGTGCTAGCCATTTTTTCGAGTAGGACAGATGTAAGGGAAACTGCCATTCTGGGAATGGAGTCACCTTTTTAGTTACCACGAAAACTCGGTCTAGGACTAAGAAGTCATTCTGATGTGATAGAGGGATGTGTTCCCACTTGATCAGATGTAAGGGCTGAACCATTCTATCATGGCTAAAGGATTAGGTTCCTTCCATGTCATATGTGAGTGTTGGCCATTCCAATAAGCAGGTCAGATGTAAGGGTAACTGCCATTCTCTAGGAGAATGGAGGAACCTGGTCAGTTACGAGGGTGTTACTAGCTAGCTCAGTCGAGGACTGGGGGCCATTCTGATATGATGGTAGGATTGGTTCTTACAGGATCAAATGTGAGTGCACACCTTTTTGAAAATGCAGATGGATTGGTTCCTTGTATGTGTCGAATGTAAGTGCAGATCCTTTCTTCGATCATGTGTTGATCAGATATAAGTGCTGTGCCTTTCTTCGATCATGTGTTGATCAGATGTAAGTGCAGTGCCTTTCTTTGATTATGTGTTGATCAGATGTAAGTACAGTATATATCTTCGATCATGTGTTGATCAAATAAAAATGATGTGCCTTTCTTCGATCATGTGTTGATCAGATGTAAGTGCAGTATCTATATTCAATCATGTGTTGATCAGATAGAAATGATGTGCCTTTCTTCGATCATGTGTTGATCAGATGTAAGTGCAGTATCTATCTTTGATCATGTGTTGATCAGATAGAAATGTTGAGCCTTCTTCAATCATTGGTTGATCAAATATAAGTGCTGAAGAAGACCTACATGGAGGCTAGGCCTACAACAAGCATGAAAAAGGGCTGGCTCTGTATAACTTCCTGTAACGAGAAGAATCATGAGATAGCACCCGTGTTGATCTAGATCGAGTGATGAGCCAGATCCAGTGATTATATAGATCCAGTGATGATGATCCAGCAGTGTTGATCCGAATCCAGTGATGATCTAGATCGAGTGATGATCCAGATTCAATGATGATGATCCAGATCCAGTGATGATCCAGATCCAGTGATGATCCAGATCCAGTGATGATGATCTAGATCCAGTGATGATCTAGATTCAGTGATGATGATCCAGATCAAGTGATGATGTAGATCCAAATGAAGATGACTTACAGATGAAGATGACTTGAAGATGAAGATGACTTGAAGATGACGAAGACCTGATGATGAAACAGATGATACAGAGAAGAAGACTTGTGCTGATAAATTGTGTCGAGAGAATACCTTCCTAGTTAAGAGGGAGTGTTGATGTAATTATAACTTCGGAATGTATTCACTTGTATTTCTTATCTATTGTAACCCAATGTTCATTCCAGGATGTATTGTAATGTACTTGAGACATTTCATACCCCGATGTTTATTCCAGGAAGTTTCTATAATGAGAAAGTCATGTCAAGTCATTGCGGGTAACCCTCCTATTGGTCAATGGTTAAAGTCCCCACAATTGTGGGGCCCTAGGGTTATTAGAATATCCTAGTGAATTCGAACCTAGATGAGTCATTGTAAGTGAGGGCAATTGTCCCCACCATTGTGTTAAGGATAAACCTCCTTGTTGGTCAGAGGAGGAAAAGTCCCCACAAGTTGTGGGGCACTAGGGTTATTAGACACTCCTAGAGATGTCTGCTCTAGTAAGTAATTGTTAAGTGAGGCTGACACGATGGAGTGGATTCCAAGTGAACAAAAGAATATAAATAGAGAGTGAGTCTCTCTATTTAGGACACACACACTCACTCATTGGGTCACATGAGTGAGAGAAGAGAAGCTCTCTCAGTGTGAGAGAGAGAGACTGATGCTCTTAGGAGATCATGTTACTGTTTTCCAGTTTTACCTTTGGTGTTGATTCTATCTCTGAGGAAGTTGCGTGGTTTTCTCCTTTGTGGTTTCCCCATGGAAAATTCTTTGTGTCTCTTGTCTCTTGTGTTGTACTTGTGTTTTATTGTTGTGCATGTTATTCTCTCATTTAAAGATCCTAAGATCATAATGGTAGCTTGAATGATAAAAATCTAACATTAACATTGATTGATGACGCTTGAATTTCCTCAGTAGGTTCATCCTCACTTATCCCCAAAGTAGGTTCCAAGTCCCATAATACCATAGTAGTTTCTTTGTTTCTTTTTTCTAGTTCATTAGTTTGGGATTCTTCTTCTTTAGGATCTGTGAGCTGGGCATCTAAAAATTTATTCATAACTAGAGTCATTGAATTTATCCATTGTGGACATTTTTTTTCAAAATGATGCTCTTGGTAAAAAGTATAGAAATGATCCATGCCTACTTCATTAAAATTTATAACAACAAAATTATATATAGGTGGTTGGACTATCCACTTGCTTCCTTTTTTTGTAATAAGGGTTAAATGGATTTCTATAAGAACTAGATCCCTTATCCTTTTCCAAGTCTACTATTTTGTTTGACAATTTCTGCACCATTTTCACTACATTTTCTAGCTCATTAGAGTGTTCTTCTTCGAGCTTAGTCAACAACAAGAGATTTTTATTGTGGTATGTTTCAACTCAAGTTTTGGAGTATTCCTTTCGATACTATCCATATCTGCCTCTACTTTCTTGTCTTCTTCATAGTTTTCTACCAATGTAACTTTACATGCCCTTTTTACAAACATTACTATTGGTGGATAAAGTGTTGTAGTATAATATTATACTAGGGACTCATCAACTGGTTTTGTTGTAGCAATGAAGATATTCAATAAAGTGGTGAATATCTGATTAAAGTCTTGAAACTTTCTTTATTTTCCATCCTCATAGATAGTAATTCTTTCATGAGAGTGGATAGACTGTTCTGGTTGTCGAATTTACCTACAAATGCCTTTTCAAAACCATCCCAATTTACTATTAAATTATCTTACAAACCAAAGTACCATGAAGATTCTTTTGGTTCAAAAGTATATGGAAAAAGTATACAAACAACATATCCATGGTCAACATTTAAAAGATTCAAACCCAGATAAAAACTTTTTAAGTGATATTCAATAGAAACACCCTTTACAGAATCAAATTTTGGTACGACTCTTTCTCGGTGCTTAGGTAGATCATGCAATGGAGCATCCAAGTTGAGTGGCATTCTTTCTCTCCATGTAGGTTGATTAACATTTCCAACCATAATTCTAGGTGGAGATTGTGGTGGAGATTGACTAAATACTGAAGTTGCAGGGAATTTTGGACCCATTTGATCCGGAGGATGAACAATTTCTTGGATGGATAGATCTAACATTTCTTCCAATTTTTCCACAAGGAATAAATCCTTAGTGTATGAGGATACTTTCCTAGAAGTTTTCCTTCCAGGAAACGCAGGAATAAATTTTAACCCCCCAAGTTTCTTAATATAGGATCTTGTATGTCTCTTAAACTGATCTACTTCCTCAAATGGGACAACATAAAAACGTTCTGATTCTTCTTCCCCGGAACCTATCTATTCTTTTTATTTAAATTCGGTAATACAATATTCAAGGAAATTATTTTTGGATGTTGTTACAATGTAATCTTCTCTTAACAATGGATTTCCTCTACCAACCATGCATTGGCATCCCTCCTTCTAGCACAAAATATGTTGATGCATGGAAAAATCCCAAGTACCGACGGTAGGGATTCTCCCCGATAAACAATCCCAAATATATATTCCACCATTTGGTGTGGGGAATCCCTACATTTTACAGTCTGGATACCGTATATTAAGTTGTTTAACTCTTTTACCGGTTGCGGCCCGGTCCACCGTTTATGTAATTTATTTTTTAAATGAATGAAATGCAGATGCCTAAGCTAAATCCAAGTCTATTTTATTATTAAACTAATATACTATATCCCTGTAGGGAACAAATTTAGAGTTCAGAATAATATACTGAAAATGTTCATATAAGTCTAACAGGTAGTTGTTCCAACACAATAATCACATTCATAGCAGAAAGAATACCAAATATAGATTTGATATAATTAAACCATTTATTACCCTTTTATTACACATACATTTATACAGACAATAGACCATTCATAACCAAAGAATTAATTCCAAGAAGTTAGAACAATTTCATTGTATGATGTACAGAAGCAAGAAGAAATACTTCTAAGGATGCATTCCACACATTCCGAGTAAATATTTGTGTAGGCCTTTATTCCATCAAATTGAACCTTCTTATTAGCAAAGACTTAGCTCTTTTAAAAAAAAGTCCAAAATTATTTTCACTGGCCAAAATTCCATTATATGGTGCTCTACACCGCTATTTATTACTGTCTCTTTGGTCATGTTGTGACCTTTCCTCTCTTTAACCCAACAGATTTCCAAGATTCTTATTCACTTAGCATGGTCGTTGGCTCATGCACCAATCACATTGTTGCGCCTCCACGTGTGTTGTCCCTTGTTTATTAATCCTTTGCTCTTGCGTCTGTTCCACACTTCCTTCATTTGAACTTGGTGAGAAATAATACCTACAATACATAAAGAGGACATAATGAGATATATGTCTAATATGGAAACAATAGTTCATAGTATTTTCAACTTAATGATATGCATCGATTATTAAACAGAAAAATATAATGACCAACACCCTACCACACAAGCAATTTTATCTAATTTAATATTTGAGAGGAAAATTTCTCAGTTTCCCCAATGGTTCACAGTTAAAAATAAAACAGATGATTGAATAGCTTAGATCATCTCAAAAAATGGATCGGGTTTGATTTGAACCGTTAGAACAAGAGGCTCCGACAACTCATTTCTTTGAAATAACAGAAAGCAAAAATTGGAATGTCAACTCTTTTCAAAAATAACTTATATCTCTCCATTTCCAATTTTCCACTTCCTCCCTTCTAGAAAGAGGAAAGTGGAAATCGGAGTGTCAACTTGTTTCGATGTTTAAATTTAAACTTTTTGATTCCACGTTTCCGCTTCCTCCCTTTTGGAAAGCTGAAAGAGGAAATCGACATATCAAATAGTTTCGAAGTTTAAATTTAAACATTCCACTTTTTCCTTTATGCTTTCCCCCTTCCGAAAAGCGGAAAGCGAAAATCGAGATATCAACCTGTTCGAATTTTAAATTCAAACTTTTTGCATTCGTCGATTACGAAAATCAGAAATCGGGGATTTTCACATAAGGAATGTTTCCAAGGTCATGCCTAAGGATTCTTACCAAATTTACACTTTAGGCTTGGGAAATTTCTTCTTCTGAAGTTTATAGGAAAGATTAGGTATGTAGGGAGGGCTTATCTTAGTTGGGAAACATGTGTAAGTGTGCTTTTAAAATAAAAAATGGAAGGAGGGGCCCTAAAATGTATTTTTTGGGGGGGAAGCAATTGCAGCAGCAACACTATCACACCAATAATGTTTGATAAACATTGAAAAGCAAAATATTACATTTGGCTTAAAGTTACAGTTGCAACCTAATTCTGCTTGGTTATAAAATTCTAAGGTAGATTTCATTGATTATATGATTCTTGTTCATAAAAGATAGCCTCTATAGGATTCAATTCTTATACTTATTTATTTATTTTTGTTTTGAAAGCGTGATCAAGCTATAACAGATTACCCTAAAAGGATATGGGACTTTTGATTATTTTTAGTTAAATACTTTATGCAAATAAATATGCATACTAAGCCTTCTGGTTGTAACTGATCTATAAAGGGTTATTTATGTATTATTCTAACTGTTCTATACAGGTTTATTATTCACACATATATATGTGTGTGTGTGTGTGTATATATATATGTATATATATGTATACATATGTATATATATGTATACATACACACACACACACAT
>LPNX010608144.1:106335-131321 GCA_001517045.1 Pseudotsuga menziesii
AAAAATATCCATTTTTACTTTAAAGCTATGATAATCTTTAATTTAACCTTTTTATTAAATTGTGAGGTTTAGATAAGAAATCTAAATAAATACTAAATACTAATTATCTGCATACCACATGTATATTCAGATGAAATTTATATACAGAAAACATGCCAACTGTTCTAGATATGACAACCTGCAACCTAAGAATCCCTATGTATACGGGAGCATTCATGAACTGATAAATGTATAGTAAAAAGCAATAATATCCTACTTCTTACAAAAAAAAATGAATAGTTTTGAGAGATTAACATTTATAACATTCTATAGATAAAATTTAAATGAAATTAAAGTTAAATATAAAAACACTCAGAACCTGTTAGCGGTTGAAGGGGACAAACACCCAAAGAAGACCGTTCCTCCTAATCGTCTCCTTAAATAATCCAATATCACTTGCTTTAGGACCGCCAACCCTATTCATTGATCCACCAAAACAAATATGATGTGTAGAATCTGACACAATAATCTTTGTAACTTAGAAACGTCACTTACAGACTTCTTTGAGCAAATCACTTGAGCTATCCCCTCATCGAGTTCCTCTTTGTGTTCCTGACTCTTCAGTTTCCGCCAAAATCACAAGGATATAATCACTACGAATATACTGAGCCTCCTACTCATTCAATGGTATATATAAGCTTTCCTACTTCTTTGGGTCAGTTTTGTAATTAAATGAGCCACCTACTTAGTTCCTCTTTCCAGGGAACATGACCACAATTTTAGGGATTTTGCCTCCTGCAACAGCTAGAAAGTGAATTCTATTGTTGCCACTAGTCACTTTTTCCTTATACAATAGATCATTCCTCCTAGTGGGTCAGTGGGTCAGTGAACACTCTTCACCAATATTCTTTGGATAGGTGTCTCCTCTTTTAATTATTTAAATAAATAAAATATTCAAATAGTGTCATATTTGACCATCCTTGGTCAACAACATAAAACTTTACAATAACTTTTAAAGTAATGTTTTCTCAAAAATAAAACTTCTTTCATTTATAGGTGGGTTACAATGAGAAGGGACCTGAACTTTTTCATTGTTATGCTGGAGGAATTGGGACTCCATTTCCCCCCACCTTTTCCCTAGATTGTCATCCTTGTATTGCAGAGCTTCGAGGTTGATCTCCTTGGAGAAGAGAAGATGAAGACCCATATCAAGGTTTCGCGAGGTTCCTAGCATGAGGAGAAGGTAATATTTACACTTCTTCCATGATTAATAAAGATGCGAAGTTCTTCCTCTTCCAATCATTGTGTAATGGATATCAAATCTCTATTTATTATCATATGTTTATGTCAATCAAATTAGGGTTTCATATTGCTTTTATTATCATTTCTTTACATGTGGTCATATTGGTTTGAGGAAGGTATAATTTGTTTTTCAGGTCTATTGGAGAAAGAGGAACAAGAGAAAGATTGAAGGGATGCTTGGATCAACCTTCATTTGACTAATGTATGAACCATTCTTATATATGAATATTTTTTATATTCACTTGCAGAACTATATGCATCTATCTTTAAACCCTAGTATGTTGATAACGTCTTAACCCCCAACCATAGGAACACTTTCCTCTACAACAGAACTAGCAACTCTGCTAGGGAGAGCCTTTTTTGTTTATGTACCACAATTGAATATTTACATAACGATCTCAGTGTATTCCTAGAGATCGAATTAGCTGAACGATTGATGCATTTTGGTTCACGTCTCTGAGGAAAAGAGTCATACTGGAACATGTGTCACAGTGAACTTATGGACATAATATCACAAGTAGGTTTCCCGACTTTGTTTTTCACTCTAAGTGCAACTGATACTAAGTGCTCATACCTACATAAATTTATGCCTAATTCTGCACCTATATCTGCACAAAACATAAATACATGGAGAAATGATCATGTTATAAACTATCCACATATTTTTGCAAAGTATATGCATGAACGTTTCAGTATTTTCTATGAAGAAATAATTGTGAAATACTGTCATGCTAAAGACTATTGGTATAGGTACATCATTTCCTTTTTCTATTTTTAACCTAACATTTTATATTATTACTTTAAATTTTGTTGCACACTAATATCATTAATGCATGATTAGCTTCATAGGTATGAATGGAAACACAGGGGATCATCACATATCCATGGATTCCTATGGTTAGAAGGTGCACCAAAAATAGAACAATTAGATTGGAAAGACATAATAAGAGTTCATGCAATAAGACAATACTTTGACAATTATGTAACATCATGGAATCCTCGTGATGCTCACCAGAGGAATATATCTATTCATTGACCTCTAAGGGAATATCCTTTCTTATTGGATACCAGTGAAATATTTAATAACAATCCCCTTGATGATTATGAGCAATTAGTGAATAGAGTGCAATGAACACACAATATGCAGTGTTCATTCATGTTTAGGAAAAAACGTTCCTCCTATATGTGTCAATACAATGCACCATGGGAACTTCGAGACCAGTCAAAATTATTTGCCAATGATAAAGGACACAAAAAATATGAACTTGCACATAATGATGACAAGTTAAATGTTCATAGCATTCCTCTTCTTTCAATTTGGCATGATAATGTTGATTTCCAGCCAGTTCTTTCACGTCATGCATTTTTTAAATACATTGCAAATTATGCTTCGAAAGACGAGAGAAGATCAGAAATTTATCAAGACACGTTTACAAGAATTTCCAATGTTTTTGACTCTGAAATCCCTCTATATGTGCATATAAAAAATTTCTTCTTGAAACAATTGTGGAAAGAGATATAGGAGCACAAGAAATGTGTCATATGTTGCTAAAGCTTCCTCTTGTTATTTCTAGTCGTATCTTTGTTTCATTTAATGTTGGAAGAAAAATATTCAAAAGAGCTTCTTCAAACTCAGATAACAACAAATTCCCGACAAGCTTTGGGTTTTTAGAACTATACCAAAAGAGACCTCCTTTTCTTGAACACCTATCTTTGATTGAAACTACATGATCCTATTCTTTCAATGCAAAACGTAATAAACAAAAGTGGAATCCAAGAGATATACCTGCGATAGTTCATGTATGGCCACGGTTCTGTGAAGTTCCTAAGAACAATTCTATTTCCTTTGAATAATTTTTCCTCAGTGAATTGCTTCTCTATAAAATGTTCAAAAACATTCACATTGATATTGGCATCAATAAATAAATTATTATTCACAATTGAAACAAATTTAGATATTGAGTTTGGCATGTCAATAAGATACCTTTGGCACCAGATACCATTGAAGAAGAAGATAATACACATAAAGAGGAAATGATTAATGACAATGACACGGATGAGTGGGAGATTTTATCTTGTCTCGTTCCTCATAATAATGTTCAAGTGTCAAAAATTGAAACTCTTGGTCGCAGAGACTTTGACTTGATCCATTGATGGAATAGTACTATAGATTCAAATAACAATTCAAAAGACCCAACAGATTTCATAAAAAATGCACGTTCAAGAGGATCCATTCCAGATATCTCCCATTCTATATCAACTTCTCCATCCTCATTTTTTGAGAAGCAACATCCTTGATTTGAAATTATTATTGAACAGTTCAATGAAGGACCGAATGCATACCCAGTGAAGGTGATCATTAAAGGAGATCGAGGAACTGGAAACTCTCACCTTATACATTGTATCTCAGAAGAATTTTCAAAGCATTCAAGAAATGGAAAAATCCCTCTACTATTGCTAGCAACTACTCGAGTAGTTTCCTTCAACATACAAGTTAACAAAACTCACTCGGCCCTTAGAATTCCCATTAAATACTCCAAATATTTACACGGTCAAGCACTTTATGTATTCCAAGAAGAAATGTGAGATGTTACACACTTTTTAATTGATGAAATGAGTTTCATTGGTCCAAGGTTTTTCATACAAATTTATTCACGTCTACGTGAAGCGTTTCCAGAAAAAAGGCCAGTTCCATTTGGTGGAAGATCATTGATTATTTTTGGAGACCTTGGCAAGTTGCCTCTTGTCAAAGATAAACCATTGTACGTAGGAAATACGGCTGGTAGGGTTTTATGGAAATATTTTAGAAATGTTTTTACAATGGTCATAATATTCTGTCAACAAGGGACATATCCAAATCAATTCAATTTTAAAAGGTTGCTAACAAACATTAGAAATAAAAAACCAACAATGGATGATTGGAATACTTTAATGTCATGAATAGATGCAGCTATGGACTCTATTGAAAATAATACTTTCAATTCAGAAATCCATTTGTTTCCAACGAACACCTTGGTAAATGTACATAATAGATGCATGCTAAAATCACTTGGAATTCCTATAGCACAATGCATTGCTGAACATACAAAGATTACATATTTTAAGGCTTGTTGATGATGAGAAAGTTCAATAGAAATTTCTTTTATGTCCTAGTGAACGAGTCATGTTTACATTTATCTTGTGGGTGGAATCATGGTTAGTAAATAGAGCAGTTGGTACAGTTCAAAAACTATTTTTCTCTGAAGGATCTAAACCACCAAAACTACCAATTGTATGCTACAATCTATTTTGATGATTACATTGGTTTACCATGGGACATTAGATATCCAAATATTGTACCAATAAAACCTGTTTGTAGAGGAAATTGTAAGCAGATACCATTGTGTATTGCTTGGGCTCTAACCATACACAAATCACAAGGTTTGACTTTACAAAGGGAAACAATTGATATCGGTAATGCATAGAGGAAAGGTTTAAATTTCACAACAATTTCAAGAGTCAAATATATCGATGGTTCATGGATATCTCCTCCCTTTACATTCAAAATGTATGCAAATATGGTCAAAAGTGCATATGCTACAATATGGAAGAAATAAGAACAACACTTGCAATCCATTTCAACATAACCATCACAACTATGAGGTTATTAGGTAACTTGATTGTTTATTGTATAAACATATCTATTTACATGTTTCATTATTATTATTTTCATTGGCACTGAAAACTATAGATTGCAAGAGAGAAAACCAAACTCCAAGCACAATAGGTTTAATCACTATTTATTCATTGTCTTTTGATACAGTTGTTAGAAAAAATGTTTTTTCTATATGTTAACCTACACTATTTCAATATGTTCGATTAAAATGTCATTTCCAATCATTTTATCCCATTTGTAACTTACACCAACAATGGGATCCTCCTAATGGACCATAAAGGTGGAATCATCCAACAAATATTATTTAATATTGATGTTTAGCCACTATTGATTGCAAATATTGGATGCATTAACATTACATTACGACATAAAAAACAAGTGGAAACCTTTTTTTAATTACTAATTTAATTGAATTTTTTTCTTCATAATATTCTTCTATGTGTTCAAAGAGTAAAGATTTATTTAGTTATCTATTTTGTTTTTCATAATATCTTGACAAGTAATGGAAAACTGTGCTACGCAAATATTATTAAATGATATAGCAGATGACATGACAATGATTTGAATATATATAACCATGAGTATGCATGTTACAATTTTATGTGTTATGCAACTTATATTTTGGTATTTTCTATAATTTAATTAGTATTGATATGTTGTAGTTTCATTAATTATGCCATATTCCCTCCATTGTTATTTCTTGTATTATTTACTTATCATGATGTTTGACTTCATGAAACTATATATGTTTTTATTTTCCATATCTTTGCCTAAAATGAAAATAATAATGGATGTTAAAAAAATCAACCACTACCAGACAGTTTGCATCAAACAACTTATAGATGAACCAAGGTTGAGATGTTGATTTCAAATCAATGTTCTACATCTTGGAAGAGGAACCGTTTCCAAGCCCAAAATTCAAAAGGAGATAGGGAAAAAATTCAACATTATTGATACACAAAAAATGTTTATTTATGGTTTTTGTACATATGGACAAAGATCATCAGGTTTTTGTTTGGTATATAACACACTAGAGGATGCAATAAAATATGATCATAACCACAGATTGTTGAAGAACAAAATTCATGATTTTGGAACAAATACCAAAAAAAACATTCAGAAAAGAGCAAATAAAATTTGTGGTGTCATGCCAAGAAAAAAAGACTTTTGAGACACTGTTTTCATCCTCTATATAGGAAAAAATAGTTTCAAACTGCATTTTGTTCGTTTTCATATCATTGTATTTATTTCACAGTATCGTTACATGCAATTATAAATGTATTGAACATATTTTATAAGTTTGAATCCATTTTTTGAATTTTATTTTGTTCATAAATAATCCATTATCGAGTTGTACTTTATTTGTAAGTAGTTTAAATATTTTTGTGTCTTCATTTAAATAATTTATTTTAAGAATTCTTATGATTATGTCGACAATAACTATGTATTTTTAATTTTTTTTTAGTTATTTGAAAAAATATACCAACATTTGGAGTTTACAGCCACTTGAGTTTCTATAGGTGATCCTCCTATGGGTGCCCTTTTCAACATTGATTTGCTTTCAATCAATCTCTAAACATTGTGAAGAGCTATCGTCCAGACCAACTTTTGTTAGTGCTTGGAAAAAGAACAATATAATAGAAAATAGGTTTTTAATTCAACTATGGGGACACTATCAAAACCATATTGTATATATGTTTATCAATTGTATATGACATACATCTTTGTTGCATGTCCCTTATCCATAATATAGATATACAATTGAATGTACAGTTGGTTCAATCATTTTTCTCTCAAAATATTGTCCTCTACCAATGCATAAGGATTATTACATCGTAAATCCATTCATAAAGTGTTTCTCAACTATAGGAATTATTGAAATAGTATTCCAAGGTTTTTCTTCTCTGATAGGAAACACTGGTCAGCAGAAACATGGATGGATACTTGTACATCATAAGCACAATGAAGACAGTTCTGAATTTTTTATCTCCAACAATACCAAAAGAGTTTGGAGAGAAACAATTGGTGTTAATGGTGAACTTACTGCTCCTAAAGTTCTTTTTTTTATAAAGGAAAAATATATTGGTTTTATATGAAAATAAATTCTGAATAGTATGCCTTATATGTGTATAGAATGTACTCACTGAACATTAAATTAAATATATGGGGTGTGCATTCAATTTATATAGGACATAGGAAACGATCCATGTGTCTCACCTTACATTGCAACCAACTGATATGTCTTGTGAATGATGGTCTTACAAGTATATGGTGTATAGATGAAATTTAGGATTTCAAATGTGGTCAACATCCCGTTCAACAAATAGAGAGTCATTTCAAGGATGGTAGAGGGTTAAAATGGACCCTTGTACAAGGTATGCCAATAAGTATAAATACACATTGTTCATACTATCTACCATTTCGAGCAGTTGGTATTTCTATATTGATGTGCAAGAATGCTGAAATTCCATTCATATACTATGATTTGGAAACTTGCAATGTTACTCATTTAGCAGGTGATGAAAGATCAGCATTTGAAAATCATCATCTACCTATCCCAACAAAAAAACAATGCAATAACATTCTCATCTAAATGAATTTCATTCCTCTCACTCTAAGCATGATTTCATTCAATGATCTTATCCCATTCCCTACAACATGGTTTCAGTCCTTGCAAAAGTTTTGGCATGTAATTCAATAGGTATAAATCATTGTAACACACCTATGTTTTAGTTTTTGCATCATCTACAAATTTTGGTACGTTTTGATATTAAATAAACATGGCTTAAGCCCATGAAACTTTTTAGAAAGGAATTCAATACGCATAGGGAATTATTGGAATAGCTATGTTTTCACTTTTTGCATCAAATCAATATTTTAGTTAGTTTTGATCTAAAAAAACATTCTTTAGTGTATAATTTCAAAGTTTATTGGCTAAATAAAAAATTTAATGCAAACAATATTTTACATCTTTTATATAGTACAACTAACATTACATATATAACTTTCACATAATAAAACAATCTGACCAATTATGTTGATAGTTATACTAATATATCCTCTTATGCCGTGCTATATTAATAAAATTAATGCATATATATGTTGCATTGAACATTTATTAAGAAAATACAATTTTCCTTATTTTCATTATTGTGGTTAAAATGTAAACATTCATGTGTATGATGCTTTGGAATGTCTCATTGACTCTATCCTTTTATTTATGTTGTATTTTAAGAAAAGGAATTCTAATTATACCCATATTGACCAATACAATCACACAAACAATGCATTATTAACAAATGAAAAAACAAAGCATTCGATTTGAACTCATGATCAATACAAACATTACAAATTTTAATACATTTTTTTCTCTTGAAATAACAAAGATATTTCATATTTTGTCTACAACTCACACTCATGCCTTTTCAAATGAAAACAACATAACTTATGTTCATGTAAATTAAAACAACGTTCTATACTAACTTGACCTACTATACAATTTTTTTTTAAGAAATGCATATTCAATTCTCAACACATTATTGCACTTGCTCAAATAACAATTTAATTAATCTATGTAATTGTTGCAATTAAAATCCCATATTTCAAAATTTATCAATCCATACTTTCATTGACATTATATTCATAAATGAAATGCTTAGTAATATATTGAAATTGTGACTATATTTATTCCTTTAACCATTTATCATATTTTTTAACATAAACATCATGATCATTGTAGATATAGAACTCAATTTTCTTATAAACTAATTAAATTTCTAATTAATTACATAACAATTAAACAACTATTGTACTATTAGAATCTAGGAAAACATTTCTGCAACATATTAACTATTTATTAAAAAATGGTAATGTTGGAATGTGACATTTCCAAGGAATATTATCAAATTGCTACAATCCCACATGGTTACATCATGTTATTATAATTATCATGCCTATTTTAGTAATTATTTATGTATAATTGTAAGAAATTACATTAAGCAACACATCCATATTGAATTGTAACCATTCAGGTATGTCGCAATACAACATAAACCATCAAGAACATTGCATCCCAACATAACCTTTTATAAATGTGACGATGTGACAAAAAAAAATAAGGAATGGATGAATGTTGTAATCCATCATACTCCTTGATTTATGTTTAAATGAAACAAAACCATTTACAAAAATAACTAAATCCAAGCCTTCAAAAACCTTGCAACAAAGCTCATAATTTGACATAATTCAATGAAATAACACAACCACAATACAACATAACCACCAATGAATGTCACAAGCCACCATAAGCACCAATGAACATCGTAATCCAAAATAACCCTTCCTCAATTTCATAATGCAAAAAAATATCAAGCAAACATAACTAAACTCGATCTCTATAAAACCTTAATTTATAACCATAACCATAATGCAACATGATGATTGATGAATTTCATGATCTAAAATTAGTCTTCACAAATTTCATATTACATCATAACCATAATGCATTTCATAGTCCAACAAAACCAATACAAATGAATATAATAATACAACAAAGACAATCAACAAATATAACCATAATGCAACATAACCATGCAAAATGGACCTTCATGAATGTCGTAACACAAGATAGAACTTGATGTATGTTGAAATACAACAAAACCATTGCAAACATAAGTTAACACAACTATTACAAAACGCTACAACCTAACAAAATTCATGGTTGATGTTAACCATAATACAACGAACCCATGGACAAATTGCACATTTGGAGATAAATCTTCATCAATTTGAGAATGCAAAGAAGAAAAGGAATGTAACAAACATAACTAAACCCAACCCTTGCAAAACCGTGGGCAAAACCTTATAACAAATGTCATAATTAAAAAAAATATATAAACATAACCATAATGCAGCATGACCATTGATGAAAGTCGTCATCCAATATAATCCTTCATAAATGTTGTAATGCAACATAACTCTTGATGCATGTCAAAATCCAAGAAAACCATTCCAAATGTTATATGATGATCCAGTAAAATCAATTAATGAACATAATCATAATTCAATATAACCATAGTGCAAGATAACACTTGATGTATGTCAAAATACAACATGAAAACCATTGCACACATAGGTAAACCCAACTATTAGAAAACCTTACAATCCAACAAAATACATGAACAAACATAACCATAATGCAACATACCCATGAAAAAATGGCAGAATCCAACATAACCCTAACCGTAGATGAAGATAATAACCTAACTTAACCCTTGACATAATCCAGAATGGAATAAAAACAATCCAAATATAACTAAACCCAACTGCTACAAAACAATTTTATGAATCCCATAATGTAACAAAAATCCAGCAAGCAACATTACCATATTGCAACATGACCATGGAGCAACGTTGCAATTCAACTTAATTCTCACTTACTATGATAATCCAACATACCACTTCATAAATTAAATAAATAATGTGCTTATTGCATTAATTTTAATGTCGTAATGGAACCAACCACATTAATGAACTTAAAAATAATACAACATATTCATAGAGGAATGGCACAATCGAACATAACCCTCAATGAACATTTTCATCCAACATAACCCTTGATTTATGTCAAAATGGAATAAATAATTGAAAATATGACTACACCTAATCCTTGTGCAACGTTATAATTAATCACATAATGTGACAAAACCCATTATGAAACATAATCATAATGCAACATGAGAATGGATGAATGTTGTAATCCAATTTAACATAACAATAATGCAACATGACCATGGACCATTGTGATAATCCATCTTAACAGTTAACAAAAATTGTAATCCAACATAACACTTCATAAATGTTGCAATGCAAGGAAACCATTAAGTAATTTGTCAAATATAAAAAAACCATTAAGATACATTCCAAATATAAATATGGGAATTTATGTGACATAAATGTGGTTCTCTCAATCAAATAAACAACCTTAAGAACTGTGGAACTTTTACGATATAATAATAGCTTGAACGAAAATTACAGACATAAACCTTGGTGTAATTATAAATTAAATAAATAATTAAGTACTTATTAGATTACTTGAATCTCGTAATGAAACCAAACAAATTAATGGAAATAACCATAATACATCATAATCATCGATAAATGGTGCAATCCAACATAACCCTCCATGAACATCGTCATTCAACATAACCCTTCACAAGATCTTTGCAATCCAACATAGCATTTGTTAATTATTACACTATTAAAATTCATTAAAGAACACATGCATATTACAATCTAATAAAACCTTTGATAAACATTAAACATATGAAACTCAATTCCGTATTAATAACATAAAAATTAAACAACTTTTGCACTATTAGAATCTAATAAAACATGTCAACAAATTATTAAATTTTGATTCAAAGTGCTAATGTTGTAGTGTGACATTTCCAAGGAAGATTATCGAATTCCCACAATCCCACATGGTTATGTTATGTTATTATATTATCATCGGTAATTTGTTTTTAATATATGTATACTTGCAACAAATTACCTTAAGCAACAAAACCATATCGAAACATAATCATTCACATATGTAGCAACGACACATAAACCATCATGAACATTGCATCCTAACATAACCAGTTATAGTTGTTTCCAATGTGACAAAATACTAGTAAAATATGGATGAATGATGTAATTTATCATAACCCTTGATGACTATGATCAAAATAAAGTAAACATGGTTTACTGAAGTCAATCATAGTTCACTACACTGTCTCATATATGCTAACACAACCAAAGATGTGACACATGAATAATGTGGAATTCGACTCGACATTGATAAAGGTTTATGTAACATTTTGATGTTTTGTCGCATTCTAACATTCATCAATTTTTATGTTTGATTGTGACATTGCTCCATGTTTATGTCATAATCTAAACTTCATCTTTTAGTCTTCATCAAAGGATTTGCAAGGGTATTGTCACATTTCAATGTTCATTAAGTGCCATGTTTTATTACAACATTCATCTTCTAATCATATTCTACTCATACCATCTTGTTACATTAGGAAATTGTTATATCACATTCTGGTTTAATGTTTCAATCATGTTCATTCTAATCACAAGGAACACATGTTGGCTTGGTACATTAAGAAACTATGAAATATATCATAATGTTTGATTGCAGCATTCCTCCATGGATATCTCAAATTCTAACAATTCATCTTTGCAATGTTCCTCGAGGCCTTTATTGGATTGTCATCAGGGATAATTTTAGGGGCGAATTATAGCCCAAAGGCGAACTTAGGAGTTTTCAAATTTTTTAATGGGAGAATTTTGTATATTAAATTGAATTTGAAAAATAAAATTAATCACCCCATATTTATTAAGAAAATCATGTTTCTCATCTGTTTCTCCCTTTAGTAGTTCTGCATAGAAATGGCATTCACCCTCGATTTTTGCTCAAGAATCTCTAATTCGCCCCCCGATTTCCATGAAATTTAGGGAAAATGTGGCATTTGCCCCCCAATTTCCATGAGATTTATGTATGCTGTGGCATTCACCCTCAATTTCCATGACATTGACGCATAAAGTGTCATTTGTCCCCGATTTCGACAAGATTTTTGCATTGTGGCATTTTCCTACATATATAGTAGTCAGCCCTTGTATAATCCCTACGATGCATCCATCTGGAACTATCACGAATGACTTATTATTTCAACACAAGCACTGACGATTTTGATGTTTGCAGATACTTAAAGGCTGAGACTCGAGGTTCAATATTAGGGAATTTACACACTAGATCAGCATTGGCATTTTCTCCCTATCTCAGTGCTCGATAGAGACAACACATGTAGTGGGTACACCATATAGAGGTATGTTATTTTATTTCCCATTTGAAAACATTTTATTCACCCAAACCATAAGATGGCTTATGTTGGTTTCTCTTTGAGAAAGTTTTACAGTTGTCGGAAGGAAAAACATTTCTTCAATAGTGTTGTGTGCAAGTATAATGGAAGATCATACTCCTCCTCATCCTTCTCCTCTAGCTCAAATAATTTTGAAAAAGGTTCCTTTTTGTCTTATTGTATCCAGGTTTCCATAAATAGCATCTAGAGCTAGATCAAATAGCATGGACATCATACAAATCCTTGGAAAAAATAAGAAAATAGGTATTTGTCTTTTCTACATTTTACTTTCTCTTACATGTTATTTATAAGAGAAAGCCCCCTTCGCCCCAAAATTGAATTGTTGTGAATTAACCACCAATGGAAAAATGCACCATGATATTAAAGGATCAACAAAACAAATTCTAGCATTCAAAGTGCATGAACTTGTTAACATATTCATGGAGAGAGGCTCATGGTCTCTTGTAGTTTCATGGTAAGCAGTTTTAGAGAGTGATCAAGAAGTCCTTGGAGGTGATTGGTATATATTAGGAATCTTTCCACTTTTGTACTCTCCTCATAATGACATAGCTGAAACTATCCATCGTGCATTAGAATTTTAAGTAGAAATAGTTGTAAGGCTGGTTAGAGAAGATGAACTTACCATTTCCAAGGAGATATTAATGTGCCCTAGACACATATACCCTTCCACTACATTGTTTGAGAGTCACAACCATGACAGTGGTATGCTAGACATGGTGGATTCAGAGTTGATAGATCATGCCAATGGGTTTGTTGGCACGTTTGTAGAGGACAAATATGTATTCATACAACATGCTGAAAAGATGAAGCATATAGGGATTTATCCTTTGTCGACGAGGGAGATTTATAATATGCCTAAGGAACTTGTACTAGAAATAATGATTTTCCTTGATAACAGTTCATGGCAATGGCTACTCACCAGTACCAATCTAGTGCTTAATCAAGGAAAACAACACTAGTTCTACACTCAAAATTCCAAGATTTGTTATAATCATTGAAACACAATAGCCATGAGACATTATAACCCATGTCAAAAATGAAAAAAAACCTTGAACTCTGATCCTATTGATGGCTCTCATGTTGCCTTTTCTCAACAATTGTGGTGGCTTGAAATAACCCAAGGGATGTCTTCTTGAGAGGTTGTGGTACCTGATTTTATGAAACGTATTTGAAGAGATGTGCACAAACACTCTGAAAGCAAATTCTATTGAAAATTATTCAGTGATTGTTTTCCTTCAATCTAGTTAAGTGCACCTTTGTAACCTTTTTGGTATATTTATTTCATTGATGACTCTAATAATGTTGTTCATTTCACAGTTCAACCCTGTAAGAGATGAGACGAGTCACAAGACACATTATTTAAGAATCCCTTGATCTTGACACAGTCAAACAGATATGGCATGTTCATGATAGACATAATCTCTTTTGCCTTATATTTCATCTAAGAATCAAGTTCAAGATATGAAGTAGCAAGTTGTTGTCAATAGTACAAAAGTTGTCTACTTTGTTCTATCATAGTGGAGATAGCATGCATATAGCAGGTAGATGAAGACAAATAAGTGACCATACTGTCAAATACATAGTGCAAGATGTCAATTTCTATAACAAATGGTCTTACATTAAATTCGTAATTAATTTCATGATTGAATTGAAATTAAATCTGTACTTTATTAGTATCTTCAAGTGACCAAAAGAAGTTGATGGGACTAAAAAGACAAATGAACATGTAAGGTACAACCAATTAGGGAGCTATCAATGTTTCAGTCAAGAGAAATATATTTGAGCTGCATATATTTATAAAACAATAAAAGAAAAGAGCAAGGAATAGAGAGGTAAGCTAAACTAATATTAGTACAACGTAAGAAATAGAAAATGTTGTCTACTTTTGACATGCTCTTTCTAAATCCCAGAAATGCACACTTAACTCTACATCAAATATAGACGCTCCAATTTGCAGCAATCAACTGTGGTCAATTTGGATGCTCTAAATCTCCCGTTATCTCATTCGAATGTCTAAATTCAGCCTTATCTCTATTCATGTTGGCATCATTGGCTTGTAAAGAAGTCTGATGAGTTTTTATATGGGATCCCTAACGTGGTAGGATAAGCTGAATTTGGGTGACATTGGAAGCCCTAACATGGGAAGTTATCGCACTCATAACTTTGTCATAAAACATTAAGGGTTATAATCCCTTATTTCATGGAGATGTAAATTTATAATTTGAATCTTTGTAAAAATTATAAATGGCATTACTATGAGGTCGGGTTCATTTGTGGCCCTAGTGGCTAACATTTTAATACCATGCAGCCCCAATTTCCTTGTAAAATAAGCAAAGTAATTAAAAAAAAAGTAGTACATTATGAAATACACGAAGTCAGCCCAATTAAATGAGTTATTGAAGGGTATAAATAAAAAGGAAATCACCTTATTTTTGTTAGTGTGTGGTGTGATTTGGCTCTGAATTCGAGGAATAAGACAGATCTCTGAGGCAGCAAACCTGTGATAAGGGAAGGCAACTTTTTGAGATAATCTTCTGAGCTTTTCACTGAGGAAAATTAAGGACAGTCTCAGACAAATTCAGAGCTAAATGAGGCTGATTTATGACTGGGTTTGAGGAGTGTTTATGGATGTATTTGACTAATCCTTTAGTAGAATTTGACTGTGCATAAGGGTTGATTGTTCAACAGTGTGTTGAATGAATTGGACTGACCCCAAAGTGCAGATTTGTCAAAGTTTGTAAAGCAAATTGATTGTGTGTCCTAGATTGAGTTTTGAACATATGTTAATTAAGTTTATGAGCTGAGACTGAGTTGGTTTGAGTAAGTCTACAGAGCAGATTTGATTGAGAATATATGAGCAGAAGTTGACTGATATTATAGCATACTATTTGAATAAGTTTGGAAGGTTGAAGAGAGCTGATTTGATTGTGTTCTTTTGAGCTCTCTTTGGCTAAGTCAAATTCATATTTCCTGGAGTTTTAGAGAAAATTCTATCAGTTTATTTGACGGTTGATCTTGTAGCAGCCTCTGACATAGTTTGAGGGAACTCATTGACTGTGCCTAGGGCATATGTGATTGGGTTCCTTGAGCAGATATTTCAAATGATTGGGCATGAGTTCATAAGCAGTGAGAATATTGAAGAGCAAGGATCGTGAGTAGTTGGGTGGCCAGTTGATTGAGTAATCGAGTTGATTGAGTTGCAACAGAGTAGAAGCATGCCACCTTGACAAGAAAGGTTTCCTATTGTAAGTTGGGTCTTGCACTTGAGTTGGACTCCTCACCTCTTCTCAGTTGGTACTAAGAAAACCAGTGGTATTGGATTGAGAGTTGGTGCCCTTTGTGTCAATTGGAGTTGATTGATCACTAAGATTGTTGTCTTCTATGTATTCCAAAATACTATACACATAAAGTTTTCCATACAAATTTGGTGTTATTCTTGTGATGTGATTTGTGCTATGGATTCTATACGTTGATTACATGTTAATGATGTGTTATCATAATGATCCACTTATTTAATGATGAACTCTTCTTAGTTGTTGATGAAAAGAATTGAAAAATTGTTAAATTGTCTGCACACTGATTCACACCCCCTCTTAGTGTTCCCATTGTGTCTAACACTTTTATGGTGTTCTCTCTAAAGCTCAAAAAGATGCCCTTCATTTGATAAATGCATCTGACACAACAAACAAAACATATATTTCTAGCATGATATTAACATATTGTAGATGGAATGATAGTCTGCACATTAACAAAAATCTTGAGTATATTAATGAGTGCATTGATTCTGTGTGTTAGATTTTTTCTTTGCCTTAGCATACAAATTAATTGTTCTGTGGATAATCTTATCATGTTTTATTTTCTCTGTGATCAAACTGATCATCTATTAGATTTACTTGTGTAGGAATCATCCCAAATAGAGAATTCTGAAGAACCTCTTCCTCTTCCTCTGGACAACCTCTTCCTGAGAACTATCAATAAATAACATAAGAGTGTTAAGCACCCAATTCCTAATATACAGGGCTTAACAAAAAGGAAATAATATCTCTAATTTCAAAGTAGGCCAAGAATTTTATTTACAACTTGTGTGAGACTCTTAGAATCTTCTTATGGTCTGATCCATAACTAGATCATAGCTTACCAATAATTGAGCAAAGGAAAAATTTGTGGTTTGGAAATAGGAGGAATTTGAAGGTATGATAAAATTCTAAACCTTAGCAAATATCAAATTGAGTGAATGGTTTAATTAGCTATCAAATAGTTTTTGTATCGACCAAATGATTTATATGTTCAATTTATCAAGTTTAGAAAGATTTTTGTTAAGGATTTTGTTGATTATTTGCTCTAATTCGTAATTTGATATATTTCTGGTTGATGTAAAATTGTCGCATGTATGATCTTTGAGAGTAATTGTTGGGATGGTGATGGCCACCAGTTAATGCGAGGATACTAAGGAGGAAAAACTTTAGATCCTAGTTGAAATTATGAAGTTGATGCAAAAATGGTTCACGGTTGAGGAAGAATGGCCAGAAAAGACAAAAAGAGGAGTAATGGTGGTGGAGTGAAGAAATATCACCTTTGCTCTGCAAACTGATTTCTTGAACTAATTGAATTGGCTTATTGAACAGACCCCATCCGCTAACCAATGAATGAAATATTTAGTATCAATTTTAAACTTGTGCTTGGATATGGATTAGAAATTTAGAATAGGTAACATTATGGACAATGATAGAAGGTCGTTATTTGTTGTAATGCCAGCTGTGTTTTGAGGCTCCTATGCTTCTATTGACAATGTTTTGTAGATGTTGATGTTATGGATGTAGTTGTGACTAGTTTTTTTTTATCTTGATGGCACTTGCATTATTTGCGATTAATGATATTGATTACAATGTAACAACCTCTGAGTGAAACATGCTTCATGTATTATTTTGATAAAATATTTTGAAAATGAAGAAGCCAACCAATCAAGTGAATGTTTTTTACTGAGTCTTCTTTGTGGAGAGCCCAAGGGGTTAGCTCAAATGGCTGTGGCCAATGTAGCTAAGCATTTAACTATTTCCATGTTAGTGGGTGCTTGGTTTGAATTTAGTTACGTTACTTTAATTGCTCTGCCAAGATAGGATTACTAGGGATTCCATCCATAATTGTTAGGAAGCATCCCTTGTGTTTCCCCATAATATTTTGTTTGGAAAAAAAAATCATTGTGGAGGATGAGGTGTCATTTATTAATTTGAACAAACATGATTAATAAAGGAAAGGCATTTCATCATCAACTATATTAATCAACAATTATTTAATGGAATTTTAATTTCCATCATATGGTCCTCTTCATATTTTTTATTGGCAGTTACAAATGGAGTCTATGATTTTGAAGCGGACCTAGAAGGATATAGGTTTTCCTACAAGATGTTTTTTAACATGGTCAGTTTGTTGTTGTGTATACATAAATTGAGGGGTACATTCCAACATTCTAGCTTCTTATCTAGAGGGGCTACATCTGCAGCTAGAAAACTCATTGTACAGAATGGAGTTCTCAAGGTAATTTGTCAAACTTTGAAGAGATTTAATATTCTTTGAAAATATAAATATCAAGATTTTGTTCAGTATATTGGCAGAACATATTCAACTATTTATTCATTTATCTTTTCTAATACACTTAGTGGAGGCATATCTATAAATGATTATCCATCTGTATAGATATTATGATGGGATTTTAGTAGCACAAACACTGGATCAAGTTCCTATCAATTTGAACCGACAGTTCAATGATTCAAGCAGATCTTGTTAGACCTAGATTTTATTCTCTATATCAAGTTCCTATCAATTTGAATAGACACTTCAATGATTTAAGAATATCTTGTCAGACATAGATTTTATACATGATGACATTCCTTTTGGAATCTTAGCACAAAAGTAGTCCCAGACTGCATCCAGGAATCGAGAAACAACTCCACAAGAACTGGTCTCACAAGAAATGACAAGTTAGTTTTGAAATCATTCTTAGTCCATCTCAGGTGCATTTTGCATCTTTTCCATGCCTTCATATGGTTTGGAGCACAAATGAACCTTTATCTTTTATTAGTGCTTAAGTTGTAAAAACTTAATGCCCAAGAAGCCTTAGTCTCTTCGATGTTAGCTAGCCATGTGGATCTCCTTCTAAGATATTGATTCTAACCAAGATATCTCATTCTCTTAAATGGATCTAATGATCCCTTTGGCACATGGTGTTACTCAAATTCTAATGTCTATAATCACCATGTCTCCCAACTGTTTAGAGGTGTAATAGGTGCTTGATTTTATTGGATGAGATTCTTTTTGCCTACTACACTGGACTACAAGAATTTTGAAAGAAATTGCTTAAATTTGTCATAGGAATTGTGAGATTGAAGCTTTCATGAGTAATAAACATGTGTATCTACTAAATATTTTGTATAATTTGAAATTTAGTAGCCATGTACATTAACCAAGTATAGTATTTTTTTTCTACTCTGCCAGTGATACATTGCGAAATGTTTACAACCAATATCATGAATCCAAAGGAAATTCCTATGAAATTAAATATCTTCCTTGGAATTGAATTATACACATTTTTGAAACTGTCATTGAGAGAATCTCATGTCTCTCAATATTCTTCTCCTTTATTAATATGTTAAATATGGTGTTTGTGTCAATTATGTGTTGTATGGGCATACTAATTTTGTACCAAGTTGGTTGCTGTAGAAAAGGACTGAAGTATTTAAATTAGATGAGTGTTGGATATGATTTTTAATAAGTCTTGCTTTCATGGAGGGCTGGTAGTGGGGCATGTGAGATAGTGGAATTTTTTAAGTGAGAGTACTTAAAAAAGAAAAGAAGAAATAAGTTTGTAGATATTTTCACTTAGAGTGAATCCTCTATTGCGGTCACTAATGAGCTCAAGAAATTCTCTTTGAATATGAGATGGGGCTTTAGGATGCCCATAGTTGTTGATGGATCTGAGGTGGGCATACTAGCATTTGCAAAGTCAATTGGAAGGGAATTTAAATTCTTACAACCTTGAGCCACATCGGTAATTTTGTTGCTTATAGACTCTCCCACTACCTTTCATTCTATGTGCTTCAACTTTCATTTTTGTGTTGAATAAATTTCCCAACCAATAATCACCTCAACTTCCAGAAATAAGTTGTAATCGAATGCTCTTGTAGTATGGTAATTACTTGTTAGAATAGGCCCATAAACAAGCACCAATAATAGCATGTTCAACTTCTTCTCTGTTGGCACCATGACTTATGGAACAATTGTGCCCTCCACAATGAGGAAAGTGTTAAATTTATAATATGGATATGATTTTAATAGCAGTAACAGTCTTCTTAAAATTTGCAGAATTCTAATATTAAATTTTTTAGTTATGTAATAGTAGTAAACAATCATCCACAAAATAATACACTGGAACACAAATAATTTTTTCATGGGGAATCCTAAGGAATAAAACCCTAAACAATGATTAATCTTCCTCTAAATGAGATGACTGAGTGTGTACATGAGTAGATAAGAAGCATACTTTAACATCAATTTGAATTTTCCCCTAGGGCACACATACCAAAAGAAGCCTGTTGAAGAATGATTGTCCTGAACAAGACTACTGCCACCAATCAAACTGACCCAAATGCCAATCAGCTGAACAGAGGCTGTATTGACCAAGACTGAGGTTGATGTTGAATTCTGCTAATTGTTGAATGTGCTGAAATAAGGCTTGGATGCTTGGAATAGTCTCCAATCACAGCTTGGTTGAGTGGAGAAGGCCTTAGAAAACGCTCGACTGCTAAGAAAAGGCCCTATGATCCACTGAGATCTAGACACAGGATTTAGAATACTCTTCTTGTTCATGAGATTGGGATAAAAGAAAAATAAATGCCCATATATTTTATTCCCATATCTTCTTGTTCATGAGATTGGGATAAAAGAAAAGAAATTCCCATATCTTTTAGGCGTTTCGCTTGAGAGGAAAGCATGTTCTTTCTTTACTATGCCTTCAAACCCATATAACCTATTTATTCTAACACTTGTGGGTTGTGGCTATCAATTTGATATTTCTATTTTTTTATTAGACATTGCTTTTATGAAAAACAATTATCTACTATTCATTTTCAATTTGACTCATTGATAGAAATTTTTTTATTATGCTAGGTATGTAAAGAATGTTCTCTGTTTTTCCAATATTCTTAATATTTCCTACTCTATTAGTTCTGATGAAATTTCAGTGCCATATTTTATAGGGGAAACTTGCTCATGCTTGTGAATAGAAAACTGCTTAGCTAGTTTCCCTTGGCTAAACTTCTCTGAGCCAGACTTCCCATGATCTTTCTTAAGGCCTCTACTATTTTTATTCATTAGGGTCACACAAGATTTATTCACCCTGATGCCCTTTGACTTGTATTCATATTGCTCAGCCTCACCCTTTTGTGCAACATAAGCCTTGATAGGAGGTGTGATGATTGAATTGACTTTCCTTGAAACTAAATTTGAAACATCTTGCTTCTTTGGAGAAGGCAGAACTGGTGCAGTCACACTCTATAGCTTTTGTTCTTCCATTTTTGGATCAGTCAATGATTCAGTAGACATTTTAGCATGTGCACTCCTCTCATCCTTATCTCCAATCTACCTTTTATCCATATGTTTATAGGAAATTGAATCTTCAAACCATGGATCCATCTACTTCTCCTCTACTCATTTAATAGGTTCTGAAGAAAACCTTATAAAGGATTGATATGAATCTGAAGACACCACAGGTTTCTTACTACCTCCTGTTTCTATTGGTTATTTTTGGATCAATGTGTCTACTTTGACACATTTTTCATTTCCCTTAACTGAATTCTTGTCATTATCAAAGCATTTGGTATAAGATTTTTCATCTGTAAAAATCTTGTATGCATCATCATGTTCAGTCACACTAGTTGCCACTAGATCCACTAATTTTCTTCATTCTTACGCTGCTAATTGTATCAAGAAGATGCTACTTATTAGAAATGGATGACAACTTAATTATACTTCTGCAGACATTAATCCCTTCCTCATCCCTTAATGGCTAATATTTTTAATGCACTTAAATTGCCGAAATCTCAGGAGAATCCCGATGTCATGAAATGTATTCTGAGAGTTGTGGAATTGGCAAACTTTAGTGGTGATCTGGAAATTAGTTGTCTTATAGGTATAATATCCATCCCAAATGAGGTCTGTAAGAATCCAAAAAACCCTAGTTTTAATCATTATTTATTTGAGTCAGTTGCTGCCTTAATGAGAAGATCCTGTGAAAGAGATCCAGGATTGATTGCAAGTTTTGAGGCAATCTATTTCCTGTCTTACAAACCATTTTGGTTCATGATGTCACATAATTTGTACCATATTCTCTTCAGTTGTTGCCTCAGCGTATTGATAAAAATCGACCTCCTCTTCCCACAATCTACATGCATATTTGTCATCTTTTTCTGTCCCCCAATTCCTATCAAAAGAAAGCATAGATCATTTAGGTTTTTTCATTTTGAACACAATTATAGAAAATTGAATTTATGAAGTCACATCTCCTTATTTATGTCACATATGGAGTTCCCTTTTCGTTCGACTCCAAAATCAGCGGACTATGAAATTTGTCAAGTCAGTTATAATTTTCATGTCCCTTTTTCTGGTGAAGCACAGACCTGGAGCTCTTGCTAACTCTATCAATTCAGTTCAGACAAATATTTTCCCAGCAATTTTGGAGCAGTTCTGGGTAACCAACCACACTGAAATCAATTACAGGAGTACTTGAGACAAAGTTGTGCTCAATTGCATCTACTAGACTTCTATGTGAATCTCCAACACTCTTGGTAGACACTAGTGCTGCACTCTGGGAAAAATTATTGATAGCACTATGAATCTCCTTGCAAGGCCAGAGAAAGATAGGGTATAGGAGGAGATAGAAATGCCAGACTTGGAGGAAACCATTGGATACACTCCAGCATTTGCCCAACTTTACAATGCCGAAAAGAAAGAGAGGGATCCAGTTAAATAAATTAAAGATCCTAAGGAATTTTTAGTAACTTCATTAGCAAGAATATCAGCACAAGCCCCAGGGAGGTATCCTTCCATCATTCAACAGTCACTAGAACTGGCCAATCAAGCTACACTCGCTCAATTCTGCAACCATTATCGATGTACTATTGTATAGGTAATATACCTTTTTTCCGTTTTCTGTATTTTTGTCTGTCTATTGAGAAATTATTTTTCCTTTAGAGAGTACATGTTAACAAGACATATTTTTTTTTCACATATAATGACTAGTTAGATTTAGTAAAATGCAACGTAGAATTTTTTAATAAATAATAAAACAATTTATAGTGCTGAAACTTTACAGCAGAATATATCATGCTCTTTTAATTTTGTATGAAGGCCCCAAACCCCAATTTAATGGTGCAAAAATGGCCATTGTTGGCTCCATAAATTACCAACAAAAATAGTACCATCATTTTCATTAAGCATCTAGGCTATTCTGAAGGTTACTGTCTTTCCTGTCACGTGAAATCTATCTATGTTTCTGGTGTTACACTAACATAAAAAATAATGAGTTTGAATGAAAAAATTATCTTCCTTTATTTTAAGTCATATGAAGTGTCTCCTTTGATATACTAGACCTGAGTCTGCTACCCATGGACTAGTACCTTTCTGCCTCCGATTCAGGTTACCTTTGGATTCCCTGTGCTAGATTTTTGTCTTTAGTCCTACTAACATCATTCTGAAAGTGGATGTGATCTCTTACCTAGACAGCCACTACATTGTTCATGATCATCATTTTAATTTCCTAATTGAGATGCCTTTCTTGAGCCTTCTCCTTGTTCCCAACTATTACTTGATGGTTGATTTCCTCCAAGGGTTGTCTTTGGAACACAATCTAATGATGCTACTTCACCTTGATAGTGTCAAGGACCTTATCATCTAGTCTATTTTGATCCCAAATGTTTCTGTGGCTACAACCTTATTCTAAAAATCAAAACATCCCCTCTAGTCTATGTCAATATTCAAGAATTTTATGATCCTGAGGTAGATCAAGGGGACAGTCTTGCTTCTTGTCAGTAGATGGTACAATATTTGTTTGTGATTGCTATAGAATGTGTCTGATGCATGCCAAAGTCTTGCAAAGTCCATTTTAAATGATAATGATGATCATAACATCAGCCCTGAATCTTATTACACCTTTGAGAAGAGAAAGGAGATAAGACTTCTGTTAAGTGGTTGAACATGCTATAAATGATAGTGAAGAAAAATGTCAGACACAGTGAAGTTTTTTAGAGCCCCAACAATAGGTACAGCCCACATGGAGAAAATCTTGGAAGAATGGGCCATATTCTTACCATTGATGTCACTGACCTTGCTCATCCTTAAAACTCAATTTTTCTCATATATTGGACAAGATAATAATTGGATTCCAATGATTATCTTGGTGTTGAAGAACTGGACAGTCCTCTTCCCTGTAGTTATCCATTTTTTGCCTTCAATAAGGGAAGAGGGATATTTTGCTTTAGGACTCTTACTTGAAGGTTCAATCTCTGGTTGCCCTTTTTTCCATGGATTCCTCCATTAATAAATTTGAATTCTGTAGATATCAGGAAATATAATGTTTGTAATCAACATCTTAACCACAGATGATAAATCTAAACTTGACCCTATGCCTATATCTATGCCTTTCAAGTGGCTTCCTTACTTCATCGTGGATTTTTTCTAGCCAAGGATTTATAGTCATAGGGATCTTTGTCATATTAAAATTTAAGGCCTGGATAGTAATACAAGCATCAATTGCCTTCAACATTAAGTTGTCTCAATTTTCAAATAACAGAATCGCCCTTTCAAAACTATCTGAGATTGCATCTGATATAATAAGTTTCTCATGCAACAATATTTTTTGAGGATATGTGCTCAACTTAGGAGTATTTCCCCTCTATGGATGTTCTAGGCACTGCTCATCACTTCCTACAAATGATTTGTCACTTGTGCTCAATGGCAAATCAATGCTAGTTTCTACAATGAAAGTAACTACAAACAACATTAACACATTTTTTAAAATAGAAACCAGTTTGTTGTTTTAAAATTTTATATATATATATATATAT
>LPNX010608144.1:131570-149230 GCA_001517045.1 Pseudotsuga menziesii
GGCTTTCAAACTGATCAAGTATAGAGAGAGGGTGCCTCACTCTTACTCTATTTAGTATTTGTGAGCACTCTTGAGGTCGTTGACCTAGTTAACACGATTGAACTTGAAATTATACAGATTGCATAATCAATTAGAGTCCAATGTAACAAGGCTCTAGCGATGCACTTAACTATTTCTCTGAGCCTTTTCAATACATTGCTAGACTTCTTTCATGCAATGTGTTAATCCATTTATCCTTTTTTGTTTTGCAAGATATTGATAACCCCCCCAAATCAAGTGCAAGTGGACCAACATAACTTAGGTAAACATTCTGTGATTCATATCTAAAGCTTGTCCATTGCAGTGCTTGTGAATTCTAGTCCAAATGCTTTATAATTTCATTTCTTAAACACCCCATTGCCAATGTTTCTCTCTGTTTTTAGCTTTTTGTGTGGCCAACTTTTCTATTTGCGTTTCTGTCATTTGAAGATCGATTTTTCTTTTCTTGTATTTTCTAAATATACATTTTCCTTTGTCCTATTGTAGTCATCTATATTATTGTGAACCAGTATACACTTTGCTGGTTACCAAATCTAAAAATATTTTTCAGTAGTGTTGTTATAATTTTGACACTATAGAATTATCCTTCCTAAATAGTATATCTAGGTCAATTGCCTCTCAACAATTTCACAAACAAAGAACCATTTTGATGTTCTTGGCCCTTTAACATAAATATCAAGAGCCATCCTCTTCCTTTCTTTCTTTCTCTCTCTCGTGATTCTACTTTTACCCTTAGGACACCTTGACATATGCATTGTATGCTCGACATGGTTTTGGTTTTATATCTACACTATTTCTTGTGTTTCCGTTGGTTAGTTAGTTAGCTCTTTCTATGCTTTTAGTAGAGTAGTGGTAGGATTTTATTTTGCACTCTCATATTGAATTCACATTGGCTGCACTTTAAAGTTCCATTGAACAATATGGTGATCACTCATTGGACATTAATAAAATTATCTTTTCTTATGTGTGCATAAAGAGCTTATATTGATGGATGTATCATTGAATATATTGATGGATGAAGTATGACAAACTATTTCACCTTGTCCAACTCTTTCATATGGATTCACACTAGGAACATATGTATAAGTTATCATTATCAAACAAGAAATGATACAGATAGAGGAATACAAACATTAAGTTACATTTTTTTAACCTTGTAGTGTTGTGGCTGAAAGTAAAGTAATTCAAGTCTATTTTTCATTTCCATTTAAGGTGAAACTGAGCCAATTAATTTCAATCTATTTTGGTGGGCATTTGCTCTCTATTTTGTCCGAAACTTTGAAATACTTTTTTGTATTTCTATAGAACCTGGATGGCAATGGGCACTTGTTTCTAGTTTCTTGGACCTTACGAACATTATATTGGAACTTTGTGGTCTAAACATGTCTTAGTAGTCAAGTTTGTATTTTGTAACGTCATTTACAATCATATATAGGTAGTGAGCACCAATAGTCATGGAAGAGGAAGTGATATGTCATCACTTCCTTGGCTTGAGTTGTGTGTTGAAACTATAAATAGATCTCTATGAGATAAAGTTGTTGAATGAGCTCATAGTCCTTGTAAAATCGATCTCTACATTGTATGATAGGCTCAGAAAATTAAATAAGAAACTGAGTGATTTTCTATATGAAGTCTTTGAGTTGAACAACAGTGAAAATATAATCTATTAGCTTGTTTTAATCTGATGGAATAGTAAGTCATATGTGTAAATATTTATTTTGTATGGAATTGAATTTGAGTTTATCAATCACAATCTAGACAATCAATGGAAATCTATAAACATGAGAATTGTGTGCGCGGATGCTGAAGGGATTATACGTATAGAATCTATGTTAGGTATAGTGATTGATATTATGCTCGACATTGTTACTCTAAATTCTATACATTGTTAGCTTTGTATAACAGAGAAAATATGAAACATAAGTGTTATATCTAATGTGTTTTGATGAAGATACAGAATCTCAGTTTCCTTATTGAAAAGGATAGGTTATGCTAAATACATAGATTTATTTAGTGGATCTTTCAGAAGCTAGGCATTTTGGCTAAATATACAAAGGATCATTTGCAAGTTGTACAACTTGGGCTTAGAATTAATTGATATATTATTCATTTATTCGTTGATGTGATGTGAATGCTTGTTATTTCAAGTTGGTGAATAAGCAATTATAGAAATTGTGTTAAAAATGGGGCATCATATACCTATTCAGTACACACCATAGGAGACATTTGTCATCATCTAAGGCAATGATCCTTTATGTTACATAGAACAAAGTCTACATATGAGTATGTCATGAATGTTGGGATTTTGCAGCATGATGTATGTCATGCGTGTTTGAATTCTGTGGATTGTATGCCAAAAGAATAATGTGGATCATATATGGTATATCAATCTTCTTCTCATATGTAGAGACCTCCATCTTTTTTTCAAACAAAAATGTTGCATTTTGAGCTTGTTGATTTGTACTTAAACTGATAATGTCTTTCATTGCTTATAAAATATTCACTTTCGTTGACTTTCTTTACTTGTGATCTTCTTACCACCATAGGCATGTCATAATCTAGGATTTCCTTTCTTGTAAACTATATTGATCTTGATTTGGCTTTATTTGCTTGTAAACTATTTTGATCTTGATTTGTTTATCCAATATGTTGCAATACCTATTCTCTTTGGGTTTCAATATTAGCTTCACTTACCAATGTTAATTTCACTTTGAGGTAAATGTCATGTAAATTGCATAGAAAAGTGATAATAGAAAGACTTGAGGTCTACATAAAGTTAGACTTTTTATTTCCATATAAAACTTTTCATGATATAAAATGCATCTCACATTGAAGTGATTTGCATGATTTGAACACAATAATGACCTCAATTGGCTAGTGGAATCCAAGATCGAGCATAATTTTTTATTCTATTAGTTTATCGATTTATCAAGATTCAGGTCCCCACATGTTCGCTGGACCATTAAGGGATGAGATGACAAGTGGAGTCCCCATTTGCCTTGAATCTATCATATACCCTCAATATTGGGACCATAGTCGAGCTTTAAAAACTGTAAAGGATGACTTTATAGAGAAATGCAAGATTCTGCAGAGCCATTTTTATCGAAAGGCTGAGATACAAGGAGAACATATTCAAGGTATTTTAGATTGAGAAAAAATGATAAATCAAGCTGAATGCTTTTCTAGAACAATGTGGGACCAATTTTCTCCATCAGATAGTAAATAATATCGTGCAATTACAAGATTATGGACTAACCTCAGTGGTAGGGAAATGCTATAACAAAGAATTTCAGAATATTTCAAAATAGTGGATTTATCTCAAACCGTGATTTTGGGATCAATGGAGGATGAGAGAATGTTTAGTGCACTAGCATTCTTGAAGTCAAAGTTGAGGAACAAGCTTGATAAAAATGTGGATACATGCTTAAGATTATATGTAACAAAGTATGGGGTTGACAATTTACCATATGAAAGAGCATTAGCTCTTTGGCGATCATATCGTGAAAGAAGGGGAGAAAATAATATAACAAATTTATCTAATGAACTTGATGTGGAACATAATGTTTTGGATGATCATAATGACGGTTCATCTGGAGAAGGTCGTGTTCAAAATGTCGAAAATGAGGACCAGGGCCGGAATGTGAATTGGAAAATGAATTTCACCTAAGATTGCATATTATCTAATACACATTAAGGACTCTTGAGTCTTATTCTGGTCCAGGTGTTCCATGTACCCTTGCTGGTGATCACTATATGTGAATTTGAGGTTGTGTTTTAGCTAAAAATAGATTCTACATTGTACTTTTTTGTTGTAACATTGATGATTTGAGCTACATTACCTTCATGCAGCTTATTTTAATATTGATGTTTTAATATTTATCTCTTACATTGTCTCTTTCTTGTATGTGGCAGGAAATGACACTGGAATTTTAGAAAGCTAGGTCTAGGAGCTATCTCTTCACATAGATAGTGTCCTAACATTAAGGTATAAATAACTAATTTGACAACACTTTCACTAAGAAAGAATGTGCTCATTCAAGTACATGAAACCATGTTGGTGTTTAACATGAATATCTTGACAAAATTTTATGGTTTATTTATTGCTTTTGTTTGAAGCATTTTGTCAATTTTTTAAGTTTGTGTGTATTTTTGTTAAATAGTGTGTTAGTCCCTTGAATGCTTCTAGTTCTCATTTGATGCTTTTTTTAAACATTTTTTGTATCTTGAATCAAGATTGGTTTTAGTTGATTTCCATTGATTCAGGGTTTGAGAAAATATATTTTTCTTACCTTTTAGTTGCATGAATTAATTGTCTTCACTTTTTTGAATCTCAATTCTTTTATGTTGATTACATATTTTCTTTGTAAATACTTATCATTATTCAAAAAATAAATGAGCCCTACATAGCTAAGAGAAGAGAAAAATGGTCTATGCACTAGGTTCATGCGCATTGATCATAGGATACCTATTGGCACAAGACCAACATTCATCTAATGCAATAATCAATTGGCATAATTACAATGCATAATTGTATTAGCCTCCACGACCACAATTGGAAAATGGAGGCCAAGATCAAGCATAATGTTTTTTTCTATTATTTTATCGATTTGTCAAGATTCAGGTCCGCACATGTCCGCTGAACCATTAATGGACGAGATAGCAAGTGGAGTTCCCACTTGCCCTGAATCTAGTCAGTGCAGTTGTGTTTCACTGACACCTTCTAGTTGTGACTCGTGAGTCTACATGTTATGTTGTTGATGATGTGATTCATGTTATTTAACTAATGTTGTTGTTCCTCTATTTTTACAATATTTTATAAATCAGTGAATGATTCACTAGTTTTTACAATTTTTTACAATGAAGTTAAATATTCACCAAGATTTTACAATATCTTATGACTTAGTGAAAGATTTGCCAAGTTTTTACAATATCTTACAGATTTGTAAAAGATTTGCCAAGAATTTACAACATTATATAATTAAATCAAAGATTCGTAATTTTTTTTATATATACATATTATATTATTGATAAAATCGCCTTCAAATTTTCCTATATATTGGAGAGATTCGCCCATTTTTTATACATATAAATTTAGGGGGGGTTCTTAAAATCATCCCTGATTGTCATATAAATTTTGTCCTCAATATAATCCCATAGTAGCAATCGAAACATCTCTTGAGGAATATAACAATCCGACATTTTTCCATGCTTACGTCACATTACGGTCCATTCATATAGGAAATGCATTAGACATGTTATGTCGTTCCTCATGAACCTTCGTGAACCTCCTACATACTATTTGAATGCTTGCATTCCTCGATGTCTTTGTCACATTATGAAATTAAACCAAGGCTATGCCGCATTGTCATAGTTTGCAAGGGTTTGATGTCACATCTCCTAATGTTTTGTGGCATAAAACATACTATAGAGGAAAACATTGGTTATGTTCTATTGTGACATCCATCATCTTCATTCTAATCATAATGAACATATGTTGACTTGGTACATTAATAATATGGTATGGAACATTATGTCTAGGTTACATTATGAATTTGTGATGATATAATGTTATTGTGTTAGTTTATAATCTCTCAATTAAGTACCTTCTTCTTAAGTAGAAAATTATAATACAATATTATTATTTTTAATAAAATTATTTTATTATTACTTTAATAAAAATATTTTAATTAAATACTATATTTGAATAATTTGACATTAATAAATTTAATTAAATACTATATTTTGATAATAGAATAATATAATATAGTGTTATTAAAAAATATTATCATTATACTTAAATAATAATATTATTTAATTATGCTAAATTAACTACTACTATTATTATTATTTTATTAACATCTAAAATAATATATTATTTAATTAAACATCAATCATACTTAATTAACTATTATTATTATTTTATTATCATATAAAATATTATAATAAATAAATAAACCATTTTTTTCCAAGAACGATTATAATTATATTATAGAGCAGTGATATAACCACTAAGAAATAGCCACAAAATTCAACACTGCCTTTAGAAGACAACATTCAGAATCCTAAAATTTTACCTTACTATTGCCCATACACAATAGTTTACCACCCAACCCAGCTAAAAACTTCCTTTACATAAAGTTTTAGACAGAAAAAACTAGTTATAGCCATAGTTTCAGAAGTGCTTGCTATGCACAATGATAAAAATAAAAAAAAAATCTAAAAGCTCCAAGAGGAGTCCTAGATTACTTTCCTCATCTACCATGTTGAGAGGAAGAGCCCGAGGATGTAGACGTTTCCTGTTTCGCCAACTTGAGCTCCAACTTACTGAACTTGACCTCCATCTTGGAGAGCATTCCTAGCATTGCTTGCTCTGTCTGAAAGATGTGATGAGTGAATTCTTCCCTAAGCTGAGAAATATTGTGGTCAACAATCTCCAATTGCCTCCTTCCTTCAGTGTCCAGCCTATGCATGAAACGATTCAACCTCTTAATTGTTTTCCTGATGTTCCTTAACTCGTTCATAGCGCACTGGATAGGGTCGGAGGATGTCGTGGATTCAGAGGATGTATCCATTAAAACGACAGCCTGAAACCCAAAATCTTTCTGCTTACTTCTTCCCTGGTGATGAAGAGCCAAATAGAATTGAAGAATACCAACAATGCTGAGGGCCTAGCTTAAAACCTCACCCATGGTGTTCATCATGTCTAGGATCGCGGGATCTTTCACCAAAATCCCACACTGGGTGAGGGATTACAAAGGACACGTGATGAGGATCATAAGTCAGACAAGGTCACTCATCAGGTACATAAGGGGCGTCGACAGGGTATGAAATGCCCTCCTTAAATCCTTCTGTCTTTTCGCATGCAGGAGGCCACGCACCAGGAGGGTGGAGAGAAAAGCGCCACGAGACAAGGGTAGAGGATGATTCCACGTGGAGGGGGCTAGGGATAGGCCCCAAGGACCATTAGCCTTGGTCCTATGGTAAATGGAAGGAGGTGCTAAAACAATAATCACTAGAGTACATTTTCTTAGGGTAGCGACAACATTTGCCGCATGATCTGCTCTGTCAGTTAGCTTTCTTAGAAGATGAAAATAATCGATCTTCCTGAAGGAATTAGAGAGGATTTGGATTTTTTTGATCAACTATCAGATTTGCAACTGAGAAGAAATGGAGTTGGTAGAGAGAGCTTGAATGATTAATCTTGAGTCACCGACCACAATGATTTCTTCAATTCCTTGGATTCTATCTTGGTGGGGGTCTTTCCAGAGAGCAAGGGATTCAACAACATTATTGGTTTCATCTCCTAGTCCCCAAGAGTATAATGTTTCCCTAATTCCATCGGGGGTGATGAGAACACCTCCCCCCTACCGCCCCAATAAAAAACAAACAAACAAACAAGCATTATTATTACATGAAATGTATCTTAATATTAAAATTATCTCCAAAATATATCATAATTTAGATTTATATTCAATATTAATAAACTAATATGGGTTATTAATTGTAGTATAATAATTAATTATTTAAATAATATGATTTATAAATGATATCATTTAATTAATTACAAATAGATATTAAAATAATTAATTGTAAAGGTATTAAACAATAAAGTATGTTTAACATATATAATAAATAATATTGGATATAGTTAACTTGATGATATATTTTTTGGCTCAACAGGTCTGGCTCATTGGCGTCAATTGATATGAAGTCACTTGCTGTAAATGGATGTCACGAGATGAAATCCCACCCGGGTTTACCTGTGTCCCATATCTTGTGGGCATATCATAGGAGTTTTAAAGGTAGGGTAATTGACCATTACTATTTTAAAGGATCATGACTATCTCGAAAAGGTTAAGTACAATCTCAGTCTTAAAATAGGTCATCTCATAAAATAAATTAATGATTGATGTATGACTTGAATTAATGGAGTATTAATTTTTTAAAAGGAAAGTTGTATCAGTTGAAAATGTACTTAGAATCATGAATTAAATTTATGGAATGCAAATAGTCTTAACTCTTGTCTAGTCTTTTATATATATATATATATTGTATTTTTTAATTTTTCAATTTTTTTATTAAAAGAAATATGTTTATATTAAGGGTTTCAATTTTTTTTTTATAGTTCTATCTTAACTTTAGCTCTATGAAGTATCAAGATATTAAATGTTTTGTGATGCAAACTTTTCTTCAAGATTTCTCAAATTTAATACTATAAAAAAAGTTTGCATCTCAAAAGATTTAATACCTATTGACACTTTTTGGTAGAGTTAAAGTTAAGATAGATGTCTCATGATATATATCCTAATTACATTAACTATAAAAAATTAATTTAAAGAAAAACATATTTTATAAGAATGAATATCCATTCATAAATACATAAAAAATAAAGTGATTAAATACCATGAACTTTATATTTATGATGTTATTATTAAATAATATGTAAAACATTTAAAAATAAAAAATTATGAAACAATTTTATAATATTTTAAAAGTTAATATTGAGGAAGTCAAATTCTTTCCAATAATCTTAATATCATTATAATTTTAATTTTTAAAGTTATTCTTGTGGATTTATGTTTACGATTTTATTATTAAATAATATGTAAAAGAGTTTAATATTATTAAAAAGTTTAAGATTTTTTAATTTTTTATAACTAATAATGTGATTAAAAAGTTTAAATTTTTTAATTTTAATAAATAGTAATAATAATAAACGTCAATTAAATCCACGAGATGTAGAACACTTGGTGGCGGGGTATGGTTAAGACGCCCTCTAAGCTGAAAGGTCACTGGTTCTAATTTTGTCGGATATCAAAAAATCCAACCATGTTAAGGGTTGGTGCGGTCCAGGCCGGGTGCGATCCCTGGGTGATTTTGATGGCTTAGATACCCCTGGTTAAAATAAATATTTCGAATATAGAAAAAAAATATTAATTATTAATTATACGGATATGTTTATATTTTAAAATATAACTAGTAATTAATGTATGGATGAATCATAGTTAATATATAATTTTTCTCAATGATATTACTTATTAAAATGCTAAAACCATTGGATACCCTATATGCTTAAAAGAACCTTGTTCAAGGTGTGCATTTTGAAGCATGCGTAATGGAATTTATAAGAGCCCATAACGGAATTTGGAAGATAAAGTATTTTGAAAAAAATGGAGATTGCTTATCACTAGTTTCGATAGTTAGGGACATTTATATAGGCATTGTTTTTATAGAGTTGTTTATAAAGGAGTAAGCTAGCTATGGAGCAATCCTCCCTCATCGGATGGAGGAGGAGCAAAGTTAGCGTTGACTTTGCACCTCCTCCGTCCGATGGAGGGAGGATTGCTCCATAGCTAGCTCACTCCGTTTATAAATTCAATTATTTTTATGGAAATGTTAGTTTTTACTAGAAAACTTGTCAAATCTTATTTTTATAATTTGAATTAGTGTTTTAATCGGTTTTATTTTTATAATTTGAATTAGTGTTTTAATCGGTTTTATTTTTATAATTTGAATTAGTATTTTAATCAGTTTTTTTTAATTTTACAATAATAATAACTTTCTAAAATTTCTATTCAATTTTCTAAAAATCATGTTAAAAAATTATTAAATTTAAATCAAAATCATCAAAATTTTAGACTACAACCTTTTTCACAAAGTAGTTAATCATTTCAATCAACAAGACACAAATCAAAGCTCATGACCATAAAAAATATAAAGGTGGTTCCATGTTTGGCGCTAGTGGAGGCGTGAGTAAACTCTTAGAGATAGAAATGAATGTTTCCATAGCTCTCTTGCTTTCGGTCATGCCATGTCTTTTCTAAATCATTTTTCCCTCCATTATAGACTACTCACGTCTATGAAAATGACTTTCATTATGTTGCTTGCTGATGTGCGCATTTGCTTTTGTTTGTTTGTTCGCGGCGCATTAACATTTGCATGATGGAATTTGAATCAACGTGGACGTATCTCTCTTTCTTGTTTAGTACATGAATGATTTGGACACATTTGTTTTTATTTCGAAAATCGCTTTCTTCCATTGGGTGAATGGTATTGGGTTGTGACATGTGTCTTTCTACTAGAAAGGCAACACCGCCATGCATGCTTAAATTTAATGATGTCATAGATGTTAACTAAATATGTGTTTTCTTTCGATTGGAGAATTATTTTGGGACCTATGATAAAGCGTCAGGTGGAATGAACCATCCCTTTTCCTATTCCTTAGTGCATTATGGTTTATGGTTTATGTTTTTTCATCTACGAACAAAAAAGGGACGATTGTATTGTTGAAATTGATTTTATGGTATTAGTTAAAAATTTGAAGTAAATAATTATTATATATATAGCAGTGATATATGGATAATTCATAATCGATAAATAGATAACCAACAATTTATGGCACATAACTAGAAGAATGTGACATAAAAAACAATATAAAAAAATTGATAGTTGATAAATGGATAACAACAAGAATGTTGATGATGACATATTGCTAGACATGGATAACTCAAAGTTGAATCCATTTAACAAGAAGATTATAAGGAATAAAAGAATTTTAATGTGTCTACCATTCCATCACTATCTCTCAACTATTTGATCTCTATCGATATGATCCAGCTACAAACTATGTGAGTGTGCTAATTAATATCATTTAACTTACTCATCTCAAGATATTTACAATAAAATAAGACTTATTTTTATATATAATAGATAAGCTCTAAAAAACGCTACAATACCATAGGCAAAACCCTTGGGAGAGGGCGCACCTCCTCATAACCTGTGGCAATCCATGCCAAACCATGAGCAATGATGGAATACAAGACATGGTCAAAACCATGTGAAAATACCACAAGAACGCATCCAAGGGACTTACTCATGTTAACAATGTAATCTTCCTTTTGTTTTAAGAATTATTTTCGATTTATTTCAAGCAGATTTTTTGCTCTAAAATTCATCATATCATATCCTAGGATGTTATGAATTGCACCGTGCGCTTGTGTTTTGGACACATAATTTCAATTATACAACGGTAGGGTAAAATTGAATTATACCTACCAAGGAATATAATAATCATACAACGGTTAGGTAATTGAATTATAGCACCCGACGAATATGCATCGCATTATTATGTTTACACCTTCATACTCCTTGTTAGTCCCTCCCGTAGTCTTGCGGGGACTCAATCGTTGTAGTCGGCGTGCAGCCGTTTTCATTAGTCTGCATTAAAATCAATACATTTTTTTTTCAATTATCCTAAGTTTTAATTTAAGTTTCATGTGGATCAGTACTCAGTTTCATGTGGATGCACGTTGATATTTAGTTTTACCAATAAAAAATATTGACCTCTTATTTGGCCTCAACCCAAGGCAAGGGGGCAGTTTTTTGTTTCATTTATTTTTTTAAACTTTGGCAATGTTCCCTTCAAACTGAAAACAATTTAGTCTCTTTCTTTCCTTTGGAAGTAATGCTACGACTATTGTTAGCATTAGTTCTTTTAATGTTCAATGTGAGGATAACTTGCAAACATTAGATGTTTAATGTTCAATGTGAGGATAACTTGCAGCAATCACCCACCGCCCTAATATGATAGCAATCTTCCACCACCCTAATCTTCCACCGCAATTATCCACCTACAACATTGACACAAAGCTTAAGCTTAAGATGGAGATTTCTCAGAGTTGCTTCCACAACCATTCTCCATCGGAGTTGCTTCCACTACCATTCTTCATCTACAATGGTAACAAAAAGTTTAAGGAGGAGGTTGTTCCCACTTCCTTCAACATTATCTTTTCAGTGCAACAACATGTGAACCAGCTTGATTCAGATGTAGCAAGGGTAAAATTCTTCTTTTTACCTAATTTATACTTTATACTTTTTATACTTTCTAGCTTTTATCTTGTGAAGATGAAAAACTAGCAATCCAACGTATGCACCTCTATTATCTGGTAGGCAATATGAATATGAAAAGCATGGAAACTCTACTTATCTGAATATGAAAAGCATAGAAACTCTACTTACTAGCTTTCTATTTTCTCTGCTAATGGCTCTGCTACTGCTACTTGCTTGCTACTCCTCCTACTCATTCATGGTTTACCTCCTTTATGTGAAATACATATAAGTACACACAAGGAGATAAAGGCCAATTGGGTTATATTTCTATTGGTGCATAGATGGATACAACCAAGAGGAAACCATTTTTATAGCCACCACCTTCTCTATTGTTACTAGGAGGAAATCATTTTTATAGCCACCTTTTCTATTGTTGCTTCCCACTGCTGGTTCTATGTTGGGCCCGTAGAATCTAGTCCCATAGGTTATTGTCATGGACCTGCACTTAATCAATGGTTGGATCAACTGAAGCAACTATTGCTCTAGGTACCTATGCTTATATTTCTCTTAGGTATGCTTACTCCTACATTTCCACATAATCAAATGACCACTATGCATATTAAATACTAAACACCATAAGTGCCTTCATGGATAGGATTGCTACAAAATAGGCCATAACTATTCTCAGAATTCAATTGAAGAAGAAATGGTGAATGAAAGAAAATTGGAAAAACTCACTCTCAAACCTGGGGATGACAGAAGCTACCACCGAAATAATAAATGAAAGCAGGTTAAGGCTATCATTTGAAGGCCAATCATAGGTGAAGACTAGAATAACTATAGAATCAAAGTCGTTTGTGATAGCTGGTTCCATAAATCGAGCTTCGTTGGATGATTTGGATTAGTACTTCCTGAAATCCACTCCTTGAAACCATTCTTCTTTCAGGTCTGCAAACATATAATGCTACCACATTACCTTTGCATGTTTCCAGTATCTAGCGAAGGGAAAATGCTTGTTTTCTAGAGACAAGTTGTCGACCGTGGACTAGAGCCCCGAACAAGTCTCTTCACCTTACAGTAGATGTGGTCATCCTAACCTTCCACTTTGTGATTTCATACAACAACAGGCCCTTTTCATTGCCTTTTTCTGCCCCTTCAATGTTCTCTGCTATATATCCACAACAACTTACCACGCAGCTATGTAATTTGTATTCTCAGATAGAATGAATGTTTCTGATACAATTTTAGAAAAACTTTCTTAGTGTATTTTAGAATTCCATGAGAGAATAAGAAAGAAGAAACCACTTCAAATCACTTGAGCTCATGCAAAAAAATGAGGCATTTATCCCATGGACTCAACATTGGATTTAGCTAATATGACATTGAAGTATAAGTTAATCTCTGTAGTAATTTAATAAGTAAAACCTCAATCAGAATTTGTATTCAGTCAGGTTGGAGAGGGACTATCCTATTGTGCAACTAAGAAAAAAATACAATCGTGCAACTAAGAACACAATACATCATCCTATAGATGAACTCATTGCCACTAATAACTCAGTTAGATTTTAGGACTAGTACTCAAAAGTACTCAGACATAAAGAGCGTCACTTGAACAGAGTTTGCTTTTGCTAGACTAAGAAAAATAGATTTTCATCCGAAAAAATAGATTTTGCATCCCTGAAACAGAGGTTTGCACATTTAGAAAGATGTCTGCAATTCCTTTAAAGCTTCAGTTATTTGTGTTATTGTATCAGGTGTAGGATTAGCAGTATTTACGGCTCTTGCTTTCGGTTAATATCTAGAGGTGCTTGCCTTGGATGAACTAAGAAAATTAGTATTTCCTTATGCTGTCGTTCCTTTCAATCTATACCTTGGGTTGCTTTGATGGACCAGTGAAGTTGCAATGATTGATCCTGACCATAGTAGGAAGGGACGATTGCTATCATCGATCCGGAATAAGCTAAGTCATACTGGGAGTAGGGAAAATCCTTGTATTATTATAAACCCGCAGGCTCGTAGCAAAAGTATGCATTCTACTATGTTTCTACTCGGCTAATTCCATCACTAATTTTACTTGAACTTCCTATTGATGAGCTTGACTGAACTTGACTGAACTGGACGAAAGAGCATTTCTGCTGCGGTTCTAAAACCGCCTACACCATTTTGTGTTAGTAGGGTATCGACTGAGATAGCCCAAGTCCAATGCTGCTACTCAAGGCCTCGTTCATTCTCAAATTGCATGACCAAAGTTGAGTGCCCAAGAAATTGTCAGGGCAACATCTAGCTGTGAAATTTTCAGAGCAACATCTAGCAATCCAGCGACAGCCAAAAAAAGACACTAGGATGCAACATAAACCAAGGAGTGGGTGAATGTCTCATTGTGTAGAGTTATTAATCAGCTGGATTCCACGCAGATCATGCACTCAATGATCATCACACAAACTTTTTGTAACCATGCTTATAAAAAATTAAAAATAAACAACTACCGTGCTTTTGAAGTTTCATATGTTTTCTGGTCGACCTCATTGCTTTTCTCGAGTTGGTTATAGGCTATGGCTTCTAGTACTTACAGGTGTCTTAATTGTGTGAGAGGAGTGTTAGGTATAGACGTCTTGATTGCTTAGGGAGTATCAATTTCTAGTATTTATAGGTGTCTTGATTGCATGAGAGGGGTGTTAGATATAGACATCTCGATTCCTTCGGGAGTATCAAATTGATGTAAACAATTTGTCAATTAGTATTCTTTATATTTTTATTAAATCTATCCCTAGTCTCTCAATGCGTTCTATCTAGCACCGCTGGTTGAACCCATCCGCTAGGAGAACCCATCTGCTAGGAGAAGCAACGAGGCTTGCGTTTCTGGAGAATAAGAATCAACCCGAGATGGGAAAAGAAGAAACAAAACTAGCTGGTCGAATAACGGAGAGCTGGTCAAACCCATTAGGCAAGAAGAGAATCAATATTTTTTGCCATAGCATCTTGGACTAGCATATCTAAAATATTAGTCTTTTAATACCCATAGTTAGGTATGATAATAATTCTAGACTGATACTTGTATCAAAATAGATAAAACAATAAAAAATTATTCAATGCAGCCACCATAGAATACATGTGCAGTAAAGCATGACACATCTTTGTTGGGGTGCAGACCTTGAAGGTCCTTAATTTTGACAACTCTGCGGTTTTGGTGTGAAGCTTGTAAGCGGAGTTGCGGTCCAAAATAGTCTTAGGGGTTTCAGGGTTGGGTCGAAGCCCCTCTTTTTGTAAATAACCCATCGTTTAAGCCCATGGTTTTTAAGCCCATGGTTTAAACCCATGGTATTGTAATAGTGCACTTGTATAAATAGGCACTTATGTAAAGGAGAAAAGGGCTTTTTCAAAGGTTTTTGTATGATGACAATTTGATGCGAAGAAGCTAAGGTCTATTTTTGGGGTTTAAGGTTAAGTCCCAGCTGAGTGCGTGGACGACCTCTGTAGCTGAGTGCGCAGAGGGTTTTTGGGTTTAAGGCTAAGTCCCAACTGAGTGCGTGGACGACCTCTACAGCTAAGTGCGTAGAGGGTTTTGGAAGAAAGATTCTGCAACTAAGTGCACAGTTTTGGGTTGTTGAGAATATTTGCAACTGAGTGCGCAGATCAGAACTATGTGTTTGTAAAGTGTTGAATATAAATGCAGTTATGTGGACGTAGCCCATACACTGGGGGTGAACCACGTATATCTTGTGTTGTGGTGGTTCTTGTTATTTTGTTCCTATTATGTTTTATGCATTTGATAAGTAGATGAATGATAAAGTAAGATAAACTGTTAAGTATTAAATTCGCTGTGAATTCCCAGTTAAGGGTTAAGCAAGTAACTGTCTTTTTATCTAAACTGCAAAGCTATTTAAGTGAATATCGAAGCTCTGTATTGCATAGTTATTTTTTGTTAAGGCTAAAGGTACAGTAATATCCCTCTTATGCCTGCAGAAACCTGATTCTGTGGCACCCCATAGCTATTTTGGGTGAGACTGCAACCTGTTTGCAGGTTGTTGCTGTTAACACCCAAAAAGGGTTCACTACCTCATCTACCCCATTACATGGCTCATTTGTCCATTTTCCTACCATATTTCCATAAAAAAAAACCATATAACCATCTAAAAAGCCTCCAAAAGGCTTAAAATGCCTCCAAAAGGTCATAAAACCCTCTTTTCCTCCAAAAATTATCCAAAATTCCTCCAAAAAAGCAAAAATCTCCAAAAAGGAAGAAAAAATATAAAATAATGAGGAGAAGGAGGAAAAAACCCTAAACAGCTGAAACCCTAAACAACAAACCCTAACCCTAAACCGACACTCCACCACTATAAATAAGTGATGGAGACCCCTCATTTAAAATCCACAATCACAAGTATCATGCCTCTGCCAAAATTGCTCTTGAAACCCTAGCTCACCATTGAGCTACTTTCACCATTGAGAGTCCCTTTTGGCCCATTTCCACCATTGGAGAAAGAAAAGGAACAACTTGGAGCTTGGAGCCACCTACTTGGACCAGCGCAAAGGGCTTCACCAACCTCCACATTAGAGGTCAGATCAATAAAAAATCATTCTTTACTTTTTGTTGTTTTGCTTCATGAACATGTTTAGATTAGTTTTTATTTCTGTTTAGCACTTTTTATTTTACATTCATTGAACTGCTACTAAGAAATCCATTCTCCTTAGTAGGTACTCATTCGCACAAGCTAGGGGTAAAACCCTAGCAACAGTTTTGGCGACTCTGCTAGTTTTTATTTTATTTTATTTCCCATTTTGTCCTTTCGGCTGTCGTTTTCGGCCGCCGTAAACCACCATTTTTTCCTCCGCAGTCGCGTCCCGACCGCGTCTTTCAGGCCCTTTCCTGCGACCCGAACGCGCCTGTTGGCCGTTTTACCCGCGTCCCGACCGCGCCTTTCCAAATCTTAGCTGCGACCCGACCACGTCTATTGTCCCTTTTTCCTGCATCCCGACCACGGTTTTTTTCCTGTTTGTCGCGTTCCGACCGCGGCTATCGGCCATAAATCCGCGACCTGTGCGCGCCTGTTTCCTTCAAACCCGCAGTCCGACCTTGCGATTTCGCCCCAAACCCGCAATCTAACTTTTGCACTTGTTCCTGCTTTTGAACCCAGCCCCTTTGCTGCCATTTTTTCTGCACCTGCACAGCCATCTGTTCTACCTGCAGTCCTACAACCTTTTCTGCAACAACATTTTTGTCCCCCTTTACAGAATTTTTTTTAAAAATTTCAGCATTGTTAATTTAGAAAATTTTGCATGGTAAAATGTTTTCATTCAATATTATGGTTATTTAGGAAGTTGCCCCCGTGGTGTGTGGCACTTCTCTTCTGGGTTCATAACCTCACGAGCACACAATCTGTCACCTAATTCAAGTGAGACTTAAAAACTACTTAACTCAACCAACATTCTAACCCCACTTGGGGAACACAAAAGAATTTTTGTAGTTAGGTAGGATCAGGGGGATAGGCTTCCAAAAAATACCCCTCGGTTACTTACACTTGAGACATAGTTGTTGTCCAATTAGAGAACCAAAATCCCCTAGTATTTTTTGACACGGTCACAACCGGTTTATCAGAGGGCCTCTCCCTTAGGAGGGTTGAAATCGTGAGATTGGTTCTGGAGGCCTGAGTGGAATACCGAACTCCATTCAGTAACTGAAGGGCTACCTTTCGCAGTTCTTGGGATATCCCTGTATAGGGGTATTGTGGTTAAAGGACCAAGCGGCAGATTTACCTTTCTGGACGTGTCATGAACGGGGTATCTTAGTTGCC
>LPNX010608144.1:149557-178962 GCA_001517045.1 Pseudotsuga menziesii
GAGACCCCATAGCACGGTTCACTTGACACCACCCGTCCTCGACACAGATCATCATCACTTGATACCACTTATCATAGATCTCGAGCCTTGTCACTTGACTTCACTCGTCAGCGGCATAGGACTCCATCACCAAATACTGACGCCCCTTATTTTACCTCTAATTCTGAGCCAGAGTCTGAGAACCCCCTTTACACTGCCCCTACTAGCCCCATGGCTGGCGTGACTCCCACTCCCATCTTAATCGGGACCATTGGTGGCACATCCACCACTACACCAGTTACCACACCTGCTATGGGTATGCCCTCCATGGGGCCCCCATTTACCGTTCCCCTCATGGCACCTATTCCCGCAGCAGGAATACCTATTCTCACTCCATCAGTGACTCATACCACCCATGGTGGTGCAGGTCCATCCTATACCACCTTAGTTCCCCCACTTGGGGGAAACCTCCCTCACATTACCCCTCCACTTGGGGGCATCAGCCTGAACTTAATACAACCCACTACCATGTCACATTCTTCATCCAGTTTTCCATTCATGGCTAGCCTCAACCTGCCTGACCTAGCCAGATTAGCCAATGACCCCATCCGTCACGAACCTGCGTGGCCTCACATGCCCACCAAGATCCCCTCTGACATCCCTAAGTTCGAGGGCAAGGCAGGTGAGGACCCACAAAACCATATCATGTCCTTCCATCTATGGTGTTCCTCCAACTCCATAGTAGATGACTCTATTCGCCTCCGTTTATTACAGCGCACTTTCACTGGCTCTGCTACCAAGTGGTATATCGAAAAACCCCATGGAACCCATGCCACCTTTACTTCCCTTGCCTCGACCTTCCTGCAGTTCTTCTAGTTACCTGTTCGCTATGACGCAAGCGTTGAGATCCTACTATCATGTAGACAAAACAAGGCTACCCACATCACAGACCACATTCATGAATGGCATCGACGCCGTAGTTTATGCAAGATCAAGTTAGACGACTGGATCTTCCTAGACTGGTTCCTCAAATCCCTCCTTCCTATCATTGCTAAGGATGTAGCATCCAAACGACCCCAGTCTGAAGAAGAGGCCATCCTTAAGGCCCAGCAATTCGATCTCATTTACGCCCAGTCAGGTTATCTCTATACCATTATACCTGACGCCCCTCATGACAATTCCTCCCAGCATGATGCGCCGGGGGCATCCCACGCTGCCGACAGCATCATTGGCTATGTCTCTTCGCAACCTCAACCATTTTCCATATCCCGTCCTACCCCTGGCCCTAACCCTTCGCGGGCTACCTCACAGTCTGGAGCAACCAACCCGTATGCTCCCATGACACATCACCACCATTCCCATGGACCCTCATGTCTACCTCAGTGTTTCGGTCATATGACTCCCGCTTACGCCCCCCCAGTCGCACCTCATCCCTACTATCACTAGCAGGCTGCACCAGCTCCTGCGCCGTCACAAGCCCAACCCGTTTATTACCCGCCACAGCCAACCCCTGCGGCAAACCCACAACCCGCTCCACAGCACTATCAGCAATACCCTCAGGTTGTTGCACCTGCGCAGCCTCCACCTACATATCATCCACCGCAGCCTGCTCCAACTCCTGTGCAACCTCAGAATCCACCTGCTGTCCAAGGGCAAGTTTACGCTCAACAAAACCCGCAGCAAAACCAGAACAACCAACGCAACCAGGGCCAACAAAACCCACGGTAGAGGCCGAAATCATTGGAACAACCGACCGACCGAGCAAGCTGGTCAACACCCTATTCCCCCCGCTAGTAATAATGCGGCCCCTACTAACCAAAACCCTGATCACCCACCCAAGCAGGTTAAAAAGCCCAATTTGCAAACAAACTATCCTTGTTCTATTTGCGGGGTCTATGGCCACTACACACATTTTTGTCCACATATGGAGAGAGCTTGGCAAATTTGGGCTGCTGATGTACACTGCCAAGGGCAGGCGACTTCTCAAGCACCACCCAACCCCCCACAACCTCAGCAGCCACCTTTGGTGCTGCAAAACCCCTTACCAAACCAAGGCGTAGTGGGCATTGAACCGTTGGCTCCCCCTCAAGCTAACGCGCCCATCCAACAAAAAATCACTTAAGCTGCTCTTGATCAACCCATGTTTGACTCAGCTACCCACCACTTGTTGATGATGTCCTCCGATGAGGTCAACCTCCAGACTAGTCGGAACCAATATGGCTCCACCCCTGAAGCCCCTCCCGCCGATAAACCCACTAACACTCATCCCACTGATCAAGCGTTACGCATACCTCCACCTCCATTAGATGGTGCTCCCAAAGCACCTCGTTTCCCACTTCGCCGTATCAACAATAACCCCAATGTGCAGGCTGCGTCCAACTACAACATTGTCGATGACTTAGCCCAATCCCCCATAGCCATGTCTGCGTTAGAAGTCATAAAAAACTGCCCTTCGCAGTGCAAGACTTTACTCTCAGCCATTGGGGCTATCGATCCAAATGATTCGCAGTTAATGGCATTTGATTTGGACCAATCCGAACCCCGCCTGCCTTCCACTTTAGCATTCCAAGTTTCTATTTCCATTTGGAATTTTATCGTCCATCGATGCATTATTGATGAAGGTGCCTCTACATGTGTCATGCCCACCTCCATCTGGCAGAAAATGGGATCCCCCCCTCTCTAGCAGTCCTCTACTGCGTTGCGAGCCTACGACGACCATTCAGCTCAACCACAAGGCCTATTAACTAACGTCCCCATCCAGCTGGCTAGAAAAATCGTCCTCATAAACATCGAGGTTATCAATGCACAGCTTGATTATAACCTTTTACTTGGCCGCAGCTACATGTATGCCATGCAGGCAGTTGCTTCTACCGTTTTTCGTACCATGATGTTCCCCCATGAGGGACGCGTGGTCAAGGTTTACCAACTCACTTACCATGATCCCAATGCCCCCGCGGCACCCGCAAATGTTCTCCCCATGATTGAACAACCTGTTTTGGGTGCCACCACCTCATTCGTTTCTTCTCTGGGGACCGGCGTTTACTCTGACGCACCAATGACCTCGACCTTCCCATCTATTCCACCCCCTTCACCTGCTACTGAAGTGTCCAACCTATGTACCCTGTCCCATAACACGCGAACTCCTACTAATCAACTGCCCTTGTTTCCTCAACCCCCTTTGGTACCTAGTCACATTGGTGCTACACCCATCCATACCATTCCTTTCCTCTTCCCTCCCTCAGGAGCAGTTAGCGCCCCGGTCATGGCTACCCTCAGCCTTCCTGGGTTAACCTTAGGGTTACCCGTTTGGTATCTTTCGCCTCCCGTTCCCCCACCGACACCAAATTTCATCCTACAACTGGTGCAACCCATTGTAACTACTAGTCAACCACCTCCCGGTATCGCTACCTCGTCGTCCTCCACGAACGCCCCCCCCTCCTCTTACCAAACCCACTGGGGGCAGAGGCCCCCAACCTTACACTGTTGTCCCACCTCCTAAGACAGTAAAAAAAACCCCTATATTTCGTGCTCCTTCCAAATGCGCGTTGTGCGACGAATTGGGCCATGCAACTCACCTATGTCCTCAATTACCGGCATTACAGGAATACATGCAAATGCTTGAAGACGACCCCACTATCCCAGTTGTCCATCTAGATTCAATCCCTAAGCCTCACGACAAATCCCTGCGCACTAACCACTCCTGTGCCCTATGCAATTTTTACGGGCATTACTCCCATCACTGTCCCGATCTCCCCGAGTACAGAGTAGCTCTCTTTGAGATGAACAATCTGGATCTTGAGACGGCACCCCTCACCATTGAGGAAATCCATTCCCCGGTCTCTTCCCCTTCCGGAGAGGTTAATACCATTTATATGATCTCTTCCGTCACTACTCCCTCGTCAACCAATTTGACGACACAGACATTCCATACCGATGAGGAGATCCTCGAGGCTCTCACTGCCCCATATTATCCCTGGGATGACATGCACCACCGTTCCTACTTCCTCCCAGATGAACCCCCCTCTAACACTGCTCCTCAATTTGCAATTGAATCCAAAGACTTCCTTCCCCCCAAGGTTGACTGGTTCAAGGACCCTATTCCTGCTCCTGACGCCTTCGAAGAGGGTAACATGGCCAACATCTCACCTGTCATCCAAATTAATATCGCTTCCCCGGAGGCACCCCCGAACTCATCGCTTTAGGAGCATCTTGCACTGAGCAGGAGATTGAGGAATACAAAACACTCTTCAAAGAATTCTGTGATGTCTTTTCCTGGTCCTATACCGAAATGCCTGGTATTGACCCTAGCATTATAGAGCACCACATTGACACATGGCCTGATGTACCCCCCGTTTGTCAGAAACAACGTCCTATTTATCCCTCAAAACTCCCAGCTGTCAAAACAGAGATTGAGAAACTTCGCACGGCAGGATTCATTTATCCTATTGCCTATACCACCTGGGTTTCAAACCCTGTTCCTGTCAACAAGAAACAAGGCACCCTTAGAGTATGCACTGACTTCCGAGACTTAAACCACGCCTGTCCCAAAGACAATTTCCCTACACCATTTATTGACCAGCTCATTGATGCGTGTGCAGGGCATGAAGTCCTCTCATTCATGGACGGTTTTTCCGGATACAATCAGATCCAAATCCGAAAGGAAGACCAGTACAAAACCGCTTTTACTACCCCATGGGGCACCTTTTCCTATTGCGTCATGCCTTTTGGCCTAAAAAATGCTGGTGCCACATTCCAGAGGGCCATGACCTATTGCTTTCATGATTTGGTCCATATCCTGCTCGTCTACCTTGATGACCTTACAGCTCGTTCCCAAAAATGATCAGACCACCTTAATGACCTTCGGCAAGTTTTTCTGCGTTGTCGCAAATATCAGATCCGGTTGAACCCACACAAGTGCATCTTTTGCATTTCGGCAGGCCGATTGTTAGGTTTCATTATTTCCCAGAAAGGAATTACTGTTGATCCCCTGAAAGTCCAAGCCATCTTAGACCTTCCCTCTCCTCGAACACTCTGGCAACTCCAAAGTCTGCAAGGGTGATCCAATTTTCTTCGACGCTTCATTCCTGATTACGCCACAACCATTCACGGTTTCTTGCGCCTACTTCGTACCCACATACCCTTTGTATGGGACGAGCAAGCAGAAGCTGCATTCGAAGCCCTCAAGAAAGCTCTCACACAAGCCCCCCTGATCTCCCCTCCGGATTTCTCTCAGGACTTCATCCTCTACGTCTTGACATCTGACCATGCTGTGTCCGGAGTCTTGGTTCAAGAAGACACCTCACGCCAAGAGCATGTCATTTACTACGTCAGCCAGACCTTGTCCAGCCCACCCCAACGTTACCCATATGAGGAGAGACTAGCCCTAGCAGTGGTATTTTTCGTCCAAAAATTGCGACACTACATTTTACTTAGTCACACCACAGTCGTCGCCGACTCTAACCCCATGGTATATCTCTTAAACCGGCGTCTCCTGCAAGGTCATGTGGCTAAATGGGTCATTATCCTCCAGGAACATGACCTCATGTTCCGAACACCTAAGAGCACTAAAGCCCTTGCACTTGCCCAGCTCATCACCGATCTCCCTTCCTTCATCCCGGCCCCACCTATCTCCAAGGAGTTACCCGATAATCACTTGTTCACTATCTCGTCCAATGACCCGTGGTACGGTGATATCTTGTTATACCTGCGCACGCAGAAGTTTCGACCCACCGTCACTCGTAATGTACGTCGTCGTATCCGTCACCAGGCCTCTCGCTACCTCCTCCTAGGAGATGTCCTTTACCGGCGAGGAGTTGACATAATTCTTCGTCATTTCCTTACACACGAGGAAGCTGAACAGGTCCTTAATGATTTTCATAGCCGTACCTATGGCGGCCATTTCTCAGGGATGGCCACTGCCCAAAAGGTCGTCCGCGTCGAATACTTCTGGCCCACACTTTTCACCGACTGCATCACTGCGGTCAAGCATTGCCATAACTACCAACTTTTTGCCCCCAAGGCCTGGACACCACCTGCTCCATTACACCCATTCGTCACCGTTGGTCCCTTTTGCAAGTGGGCCATCGACTTCATGGAGTGTAGACCCCCATCTGCTAACGACCATAAGTACATCGTTGTCGCCGTTGATTACTTCACCAAATGGGTGGAATCCATGCCTACCTTCAACTGTACCATTGACACCGCTGCCCTTTTCTTCTTTAACCATGTTATCACTCGATTCGGGGTCCCTAAATAGTTGGTCTCAGACCATGGATCACACTTTGAATATTCCGTTTGGCGTGAGCTATCCACCCTTCTCAAGTTTGAACACCAATTCTCCTCTGCCTACTACCCTCAAGGGAACGGTCAAGTCGAAGCTGTTAACAAAATACTGAAAACCATACTCCAACGCACTGTTGATCGGCATAAGTCCAATTGGCACCATATGTTATTCCCTGCCTTATGGGCTTACCGTACCTCCACCAAGACCGCCACTGGTTTTACCCCATTTCATTTAGTTCACGATGTAGAGTCTGTCCTCCCCATCAAGTGTCAGATACCTGCCTTACACATCGCCGTTGAGCTTCTCCCCGATACCTCCCCCCTTGAGCAACGTCTGCTATTACAAGCTGATGAAGATCGTCGTGCCACTCTCCAGAATATCGAAGCTGCCAAAAACCGCTCCAAAGCCAGTTATGACAAACATGTTCACCCTCGAACTTTCCACGAAGGGGACCTCGTCCTCGCCTATGACCAAGCCAACGAAAAAACCGGTAAAGGAAAGTTTGAATCCATGTGGCAAGGCCCTTACATTGTGCAGACTTGCCTCGGTAAGGGGGCATACATTTTAGCCGACTCTGAAGGCCACCCTTTACGCAACCCCCGTAATGGGTTGTACCTTAAACGTTTTTACCCATAACTGAAGCCGCAACCTCATTGGTCCGCATTGTAAAGTTTGCTCTCCTTTTTTGTTTTTTACCTTTTTTACCATAATCTCACATTCATCGTCTTTGCATGCCCACAGATGGACCATCTTCCACCTCGTTACATTGGCTTCGCTGATGGGGCAAGCCGCTGGTCTCCCAACCTAGCTTCTGCAGCATGGGTCTTACATTCCCCTTCCAACGAACTGATTCACCTTGACGGAATATGTATAGGCACCGCTACCAATAACTAGGCAGAGTATGATGCCGTGACCGGTCTCCTGACTGCTGCACTCCAGATGGGCATATGTCACCTTCATGTGTTCTTGGACTCCCAGCTACTTGTCTCCCAGCTCAACAACTGCTACCAGGTGCGTGATCCTTGCCTATTTAGAAAATTCCTGCGTACAAAACAACTTAGCCGACAGTTTGAATCCATCACATTCACACATGTCCCAAGAGCTCAAAATAGTGTCACAGATAAAATGGCCAATAACATCATAGATTGGCATATCAATCACACCATGTAGCACCTCCATCATGCATCATTATCCCATAGCATCTCATCCAAAGATATACAAAAAACCAAAAAGACTGCATTGCATCAACATTTGCATCCATGTACATAAACCATAAAACCACATTTATATCCATAGGGCATCCACGTGCCTAATCATACATACACCATGTCGCAAAATACACAAGGGGGCATCCACGTGCCCAACATCCTAGACTACTTGCATCCATGTGCAATACAAACATACAAAACATCATCAAGCGCATCCACGTGCGTACAAATGAGACAATATCACAAAAAAGGTGCATCCATGTGCATATATATATCCATATCAACAAAAAATACATGTGCTATACATGTCCCGAGTACCCCTGTACTCAGCCATACAAAAACATATGTACATCCCTAAAGCCTCATAAGGTACAGGCCGTAGCTACAAAACTCGGGGGGAGTCCCCTGCACTCCCTAACGAGAGTCGTACCCTGCATCACTGTCAGTGTCCGTTGCCTCTGAATCCTCCCCCCGCTCCTCCTCCGGTGAATCCTCATCTCGTCTGGGCTCCTGTGCCCCTGCCCTGTCTGCCAATATGGTCACCCGGATCACCATCGATCTGAAATCCCGAGGTGCCCTCAAGCACTCCTGAATCACGGCCGGATCGATGTCTCGCCACCCCTCGTCAGTCACCCCCACCAGCAACCGGTCTAGCAGCACCCATATGGACTCCAGTGTCCCCTCTGCATCTCGGCGACGCACCTCCCCCCGCCCAGGCAGATCTGGAACGGCCACAATCCCTCTCCGCGCCACATACCCTGGCGGCGGCCTCGGGCCCACATCTGCAGACCAACCATTTGTCAGTAAAACTATATCAAATGACTATCATACATAAAACTTGACAATGCAATTAAAATATACGTACCATCTGGCCCCCATGCCTGTCTCGACGACCGTGGTGCCTCTGGATCTCCCGTATAGTCCATATCTCTATATGGAAAATCGTCCAGGGTCATCGGTAGCTGGAGCCACTGCAGGTACAGCTCCTGTGTGAAGTATCTCCCAACATCTCCGCCACCACAGCGGCGCATCATCTCACCCCACCGCACCATCCACAGCTCCTGCACACCTCCCGCTCTGATCGGCACCCGTCGCCGCAGTGTGGGTACCCGCTCCATGAAAAATGCACATAAAAATGAACCATAGCAGAACCCCTTGCCAGATTCCTTCGCCACGGTCAGCTGCCGTTGCACGTAGGTCAGGAACATCTGGCCCCAAGCATAATACACACCACCCAGTACCCGCTCCACAAGCTGCATCTAGCCCCCAGACACCTTCTCCGGTGACTGGGATCCCAAAACCCGCACCACACATGCTGCCATGGCCCGCACTGCTGGCTCCTATAAGTCTCTCACCAAGAGTGCATTCCTATGCACCCGAGCCTCTGCCCCACAAAATCGCTCCAGCATATCATCCATATCGATGTCCATAGACACCCGCGGCTGAGTATCTGCTACCCTGCCTAGACAGGGCAGCCCCGTCAAGAAGTATACATCAGTCAGGGTGAGGTCCACCCTCTCACCCTGCACTCGGAAAGCCTGTATCTCTGGCTCCCAGAAACTAACCAGTCGGTTCAGCAGCAACGTTGTTGACCATATCATAGGTATCTGCGCAAACTTCAGCAGCCCGAACAACCCCAGCATCGATCATACCCAATGGTCCTCTCGGACGATGACCATAATCTCATCCGGGATCTACCGCTCCCTCCATAGCACCTGCGGCATCCTGTCAATCACACAATGAAGTCTCGTCAGACTCACGTCGAACTAATAGACCTTCCCATTCATTCAAAAAAACCAGAACAGCTCGGTCCCCAACCGCGGCTGTCAGGCCTACAGCCGCGGTCTCCGACCGCGGCTGTCAGGTTTACAGCCGCGGTCTTGAACCGCGGCTGTTAGACCTGAACCCACGGTCCCTAATGGCGGCTGTACAGCCTAAACCCGTGGTCCCCAACCGCGGCTGTCTCAGTCTAAACCCGCGGTCTGAGACCGCAGTTTCGACCCCCTAACCCACGGTCCACCCCACGTGGACCGTACAAACAAACCCTGGGACCCACTACCCTCCCCTCGAACCCAATTACAATGTAGGTATGAGTTTGACAGAATACCTGTATCTCCCGAATCTGAAAACGGCCGATCGGATCATCCAGAAATGCCACCTCAGCTCTGGTCCACTCTGATCACGAGTCAGAGTCAAATAGTACAAATGACACTTGTCATGCTGGGCCCACTTACCATTTATAGTCCGTTGATTTTGTTCTTGTTTTGGCCATTCTGAACCCATACGGAGTCCGTTCTCCACACCGTTTCCACCATTGGAATCAGCACGACGAGATCGTTACGATGGTCACCTCATCGCATTATTTTTTCTATGTCATTTTTTGCCCATTTTTTCTAGACACCGCTAGTCGCCTCGGCTTGTGCGCCACCTCGGCCGCTCTCCGTTTTTAACACTTTTTATATCACCGAATTCATTTTTCCGAGCTCGTGATGATGGTTGAGATCATTTCTCACTCTCACTTGGTACAATTTCAACATTGTGTCCCGACATCTTTCTGCCTCAATGTACGCGCCACATCGACCGCCATCCGATTGTTCCATACTTTTTACATGAGCCATTCACTCCTGTCATACTACAAATGTTCCGTTATTTTTCCACCATTCATTCACCCTGCAAGGAGGCACACTAGCGCTTCCCCCCACCCTCGTTCCTGGTCATCATAAATGTTCCTTGATTGAATGCTTCCTCCTTGCCTTACCATTCTATCAATTCAGAGTCTTCTTATTTGCTTTCAGACTCCTTAAAATTGAAAGCAACCACGAGCATGAACTGTCCTGGGCTCGTAAAATCCACACGACAGTACCATTCCATTAATTCAGAGTCTTCTTATTTGCTTTCATACTCCTTAAAAAATTGAAAGCAACCACGAGCATGAACTGTCCTGGGCTCGTAAATCCACACGATAGTACCATTTCACTACTTCAGAGTCTTCTTATTGCTTTCAGACTCCTTAAAATTGAAAGAAACCACGAGCATGAACTGTCCTGAGCTCGTAAAATCCACATGACAGTACCATTTTATATCCACACTTCTTCTAGTTCCCTAAAGAAGTCCCCTCGTGCCTCTTAGCGCTATGATCGATCCTCTCGGCAGCACCACCACTAAGGTCGCCTTTGTTCAGAGTATTCTGCAGTCTCCTACCATTTTACCACAGCTTGAGTCTCCCTCAGCCCATTTACCCTCAGATCCTATACCACTATGATCCCTTTACCACCAGTGAGTCTCATATGCTGCCCGATCATCCCCGCCTTCATACTCTGAACAAAGGAAGTTTGAGTCCACCCACCCTACTTGCCCAGTTTTTTCCCCCAGTTTATCACTCCTGCCATCAGCACTATCAAAGTTCGGTTTTTCACCTCGCGCTCCTCTCAAGGAAACATCATTGCCTTGATAGTTGCAGGTCTCCCTCTATCGAAGATAGCCCCTCTATTCCAGAGGATAGACCTAGAGGCCCCTGTGCCTTGGACCCATCACCATCTGTGGTGAGTGCCTACGGACCAATTTGGGAGGAGTCATTATTTCCTCTCCGAATAGTTGTTTCTCACATGCTTGACTTCAGCACCTTAATCGCATCATTGAGAATCGTACAGGATGTATATCCATTCCATTATTTGTCGAAGACCCCGGATTTCCCCTGACTCTAGCACATTGGTGAGTCACTTCGGAAAGCCCAGTCATATGTTCCCATGGATGTCCAGGCTGCATTGGCGATTGTATTCGGAAGCCATCCAGTTCCATGCTTCCTCGAGTACCCAGTTCAGTTCCAGATCAGTGTACCATGGCAAGTATGACCGTTGTCACTTTGATCCAGTAGCTCCTCAGTTCCTTTGGAACCACATTCAGTAGCACTGCTGTCATTCCAATGCATCAGTTGTTCAGCTCAGACATGGTCATCCCAGCAGTATGTTCCAGATTTGTGTCCCTTCTGGACCCTTATGATATACACAGTGGATCTCTATGTATCCTACAGGTCCCTCTTTTCGGGCCTCACAGTTATTTTTATGTATCTTGATACGAGCATGGGTATGCCCGCCTCGTCCAGATTATCAAATGATTCCTCATCCATTATTGAGGTTATGTACTTTTCAGTCCTTGCAGTTGGTTTGAGATCATTGCTCCGAGCTTTAGTTGGTTCCTTCTCTTCTCCACACCCCAGGAAAAACGAATATGACTTATGATGTCCATTGGCCATACGATGAGCTCCTGCCCTCGCACATTAGAGGGCAATCTGTTAACACCCAAAAAGGGTTCACTACCTCATCTACCCCATTACATGGCTCATTTGGCCATTTTCCTACCATATTTCCATAAAAAAACCCATAAAACCATCTAAAAAGCCTCCAAAAGGCCATAAAACCCTCTTTTCCTCCAAAAAATATCCAAAATTCCTCCAAAAAAGAAAAAATCTCCAAAAAGGAAGAAAAAATATAAAATAATGAGGAAAAGGAGGAAAAAACCCTAAACAGCTGAAACCCTAAAAAAAAAAACCCTAACCCTAAACCAGCACTCCACCACTATAAATAAGTGATGGAGACCCCTCATTTAAAATCCACAATCACAAGTATCCTGCCTCTGCCAAAATTGCTCTTGAAACCCTAGCTCACCATTGAGCTACTTTCACCATTGAGAGCCCCTTTTGGCCCATTTCCACCATTGGAGAAAGAAAAGGAACAGCTTGGAGCTCGGAGCCACCTACTCCAACCAGCGCAAAGGGCTTCACCAACCTCCACATTGGAGGTCAGATCACTAAAAAATCATTCTTTACTTTTTGCTGTTTTGCTTCATGAACATGTTTAGATTAGTTTTTATTTCTGTTTAGCACTTTTTATTTTACATTCATTGAACTGCTACTAAGGAATCCATTCTCCTTAGTAGGTGCTCATTCACACAATCTAGGGGTAAAACCCTAGCAACAGTTGCCGAAAGGGAAAACACTGTGGGTCTTTTTGTCGATGCGAAGATAAAAGTATAAGAACCCGGGTCTGCCCTAAGCCTAACAAATTGGTTCCGTTGCCGGTTGAACTAGTATCTGCTTCAAGAGGGATCTACGTCGTACGTAGAGGGATATGTTTTGGAGGCCTTCAGTAAAAGAAATCAGTGACTAGATTAAATATACTTATCTTAAATTTGTTGAACAAGAGAATAAGGACCCTCGTCGTAGCTCAGACGACTTCTTGCAAAGGTACGTTTTTACTGATATTTATGAAATTTTCTTTGGTAGTATCCACATAGAATTGCACCAGTGGTTATCCAGGTTGACAGAAAGAAAGACAAAATTCAAAGAAGATCAGTCTCTTGACTGAACCCCAGAAAGGATTAAGCTGTTGAAAAGTGTGAGCAACACGGTGTCAAGAGTTGTTGACTTCTGGACAACGTGAACCCTTGAAGCATTTGTGACAGAGTTCGCCATTGACACACATACTTCTTTCAGCGAAGTAGAAAGACAGTTTTTCAAAGGACCAAGGGGTCAGTCCCTGAATTCATTAAGTCTGAAAATTAAAATGCTCTTGGCTGAGAAAGTCATATTGCTTATCAAATCATATTGCTAGATTTATTGCTACTAACCTATGTTTGAAAGCGAAAGTGACTTCGACGAGCAAAGTGGTTTGCTTCGCAATGGTAAAATATACAAGAGAACTCTTGGATCCTATACCCTAGTCCAGATTACTGATTATACCTCATTAAGCCCAGAAGAGTCTGAAGAAATCCCTTTTGTTAGAAACCCTCCTAAAACTCCACAGCGAAGATCTATTATTCCTAAGAACCCTTTGCAGTCTGAAAGTAATCCTAGCCTGAGTAGTCCTGTCGCAGGTCATTCTACCTTAGTAAGTTCCCTCCCCACTGTTACCAATCTTCCCCCTCCTCCTCCCCCTCCCCCCCCACCTCGATCCACTATGTCCCATATGAATGATGATATCAAGCTCCCAATTTTTAAAGGAACTGGATCAGAGGATCCAGAGCAGTTTTGGTTCTTATGCGAAGCTGTTTGGACTGCTCAGAATATTATGGATAAAAATACGAGAACATCGCAACTGGTCACCTCTTTCAGAGAACGAGCTTTGACCTAGTTTATGAAGTTTTCCAGTACTCAGAACTATGCCTTGGATGATATTAAAAAAGCAATGACCAAAGAATTCAAGAAGCCTATATCAAAGTCACAGTGTATAACTGAACTGAAAGAAATTCAGCAGAAGCAAGGTGAATCAGTATGGGACTTTGATCAGAGGTTCAAGGTTCTGTTGGATCAAGTTAGTTTCACTATTGGACCAAAACAACATAAATAATGGTTCATTGCATCACTATTGCCTCATATCAGGACTCCACTTATGCAACAGAAGGTTGTTGATCAGCAAGAGGCATTGGAAATTGCTATGAAACTTGAAACAGCTCCTCTTGGAGATAATTCTGGAATAGCCCAAATACAAGCACATTTAGCAAAAATTGCTTTGGAGCTTCGCGACATGAAAAAATGGAAATCTATTCGAGAAGAGTTTTGGTGTACATGATGTAAGACAGAAGGTCATGACAAATAACAGTGTCCTGCATTAAGAAATTATTTGAATACAGGTGCACCGAACCCGGTTAACCCTAATGTCCTATATTGTGAGATCTGTCGAAAAACTAGCCAGCATCAACCTGAAGATTTCTATCTGCTGCAGAGATATGTTCAAGTATCTAAGAATCCCTAATGTAAGTTCTGTAAGTTAGTTGGACACAACGAAGATGAATGTCACAGCTTTGAACTCATGAGAAAGCGAACCTATGATGCTTATAGGGTACAACCCGATGCATAAGGCAATGATGGATATGGTTACTGTGGTAGTACATCAGGTTGAGGTAATTTCAGAGGTCGTGGTTGTGGTGGTATGACTAGAAGAGGTCGAGGCCAGGTTATTTTCTATAACTGTAATCAGGCAGTACATGTAGCTAGAGACTGTCAGAACCCAACTACGACATGTCGATATTGCAGAGCAGTAGATCATGTGATCGAGCAATGCCCACATTTGATAGCCAAGATACAAGAAAGAAATGGCGCTCCTACTCAGAATGTTCAGATGATTGCTGTAGAGAAAACACCTGTCCCAGCCATTAACGTTGTTACAAGGAGTGGAGCTACGACGCAAGTGTAGAATAAGGAGAAACAACCTGACGAGGCTTGGATCCGTAAGGACCCAAAGAAAATTCCATCCTTCGATGTTGGAAGAGAAAAAGGAACATTTATGGAAGCTAAAAAAGACTTTGCTGATCCGAGAACATCAGTAGCAACTACACAACAGCATCAACAGCAGTTACAGTTTCAAGAACCTTCACCCGATCAAGTAAGTACACTAACATCATTTTTACAGAGTTGTATGAAGCTATTAAGAAATCAGAATTCTTTGAATGAGTTACAGAAAGTTATTTAGTCTTGCGAAGCTCTGATAGAGGAAAATTTGTTAATAGAGTTAGAAGGACTAGAAGAAAAATGAGATTGCATGCTCAGATAGGAGATTATGACATGCCTGATATCATTTTAGACTTGGGATCAGAAGTGAATGTCCTAACTAAGCAGACATGGGAACAAATGGGAAAATATATGCTTGAATGGTCCCCTATACAGTTGAGATTAGCCAATCAGCAGAAGATTGTGCCCTTGGGAAGATTCCCTAATGTACCAGTGGATATTGATGGAGTCAGTACCTTAGCAGATTTTGAAGCCATTGAAATAACTGATGATAGCAACCCCTATCTAGCATTGCTAGGAATTGAATGGGAAATAGACAATTATGCAGTAATCAACCTTAAGAATAGACAAATGAATTTTGAAGGAAAAGGCTTGAGAGTCATAGTACCGTTGGACCCTTCTCAAGGAGAAAGGTATACAGAGCCAGTCAGAAATGAAGATTAGGATGTATTAGATCATATTTACAACATCACAGCTAAAGAAGAATACTATGTTAACCCTACTACTGAAGGTATAATGGATTGGCAGTGTGACAGTTTTTGCATGACTGATTCAGACGAAGGCCTGGAGAATTGGCAGAATAGACTTTATGAGCTACATGGACATCGATGTGCAAGAATTACCAAGTCTATCATATGGGTTGGCTCACAGCCAAGAATCTTACCTACTTTTGATGGCTTGACAAACCCAAAAGATTTTATTGCACAATTCTCAGAGCAAGTACCAGATTCACAGAAAATGGAGACTCAGAGCCACAGCTGCCAGATGGTGGAATGGTCAATAAAAAGTATATTCATAGTTGGATATCTTGCCAAAAGTTTCTTCACTTAAGATTCATGGATCAACCTCAGGAGGTACGAGCATATTTCATGGTAAGACTAGCCCTCAGGAACATTTGGAGTAGTGTTATGAAGCATGGAAGCATGTACCTTGTGAAGAATGGGTACATAGGTTTGTACACACTCTAGAACCTATAGCAAAGAATTGGTATGCGGAGGTGGAGCTTCGCCATGGTACTATAAGTTGGGTTAGCCTTGTTGATAGTTTTGTGCTCACATTTTCTATTAATGAGGATTGCCCTGATTTGGACACAGCTATTAGGTTGATCCATACTAAGGTGTTTGATGATAAAGAAATAGCCGAGCACCAACTTGATTGGAAGGAACAAGAAGCTAATGCAGTAGAATGTTATAACCTCGCCATTGATGAAGACGATGGCCCTCGCAACATTAATATTCCTGAGTCAGAAGGACATTGCGAAGTACATGGACCAGCAGTTGAATCACCTGAAGTAACTCAGCCCTTGAAAACAAGGAAAGTAAACATTGGATCAGAAGAAATGCCTAAGTATGCTACTATTGGAGATTATTGGGATGAAGAAATGGTGAGAAAAGTGACTGAACTCCTCCATGAGTATCAGGACTTATTTCCGATGAAGTTCTCAGAAATGAAAGGTATCCTTGGTGATATAGTAGTGATAAAAAATCCATTTGAAAGTTGATGCGAAGCCTGTGAAGCAGCGCCCTTATAAGCTGAATCCTAAGTATAAAGAAAAATTCAAGATGGAGCTAGATAAGATGCTCACTACAAGAATCATTGAGCCTGTCGAAGAGTTCGAATGGGTCAGCCCTATGGTGGTACAAGAAAAGAAGACCAAGGGAGAAATCAGAATTTGTGTTGATCTGAGGAAGCTGAATGATGCCTGTTTACATGATCATTTTCCTACTCCCTTTACAGATGAAGTTTTAGACAATATCGGAGGTCAAGAAGTGTATTCTTTCACTGATGGATTTTCAGGTTACCATCAGATCAAAATTGCTCTAGAGGATCGACATAAAACAACCTTCACTACAGAAATGGGATCCTTTCAGTATACTGTTATGCCCCTTGGATTGAAGAATGCACCTAGTATGTTTTCCAGAGTAGTCATATCTGCATTTAAAGAATTTATTCATAAGTTCTTGGAAGTTTACTTTAATGATTGGACTATCTTTGGTTTATTGAAAGATCATATAGCCAATTTAATACTTATGCTGGACAACTGTAGACAGCATCAGATTTCATTGAACCTGAAGAAGTGTATCTTTTGTGCACCTTTTGGAATTATGCTAGGTCACATTGTATGCAAGCAAGGATCGACGGTGGATCCTATGAAGATAGAAATTATTGTGAACTTACCACCTCCGAAGTCTGTTAAGCAACTTCGCACTATGCTTGGTCATACTAGATATTACAGGAAATTCATTAAAGGATATGCTCAGATTACAACCCCTATGGAAAAGAAATTGAAGAAAGATATTAAGTTTGAATGGACACCTGAATGTCAGGAAAACTTGGAGATTTTGAAAGAAAATATGGTAACTGCCCCTATCTTAGTATTCCCTGACTGGAATAAGGATTTTCATGTTCATGTCGATGCATCTTCCATTGCTTTAGGTGTAGTATTGGCTCAGTCAGGTGAAGGTAATATTGATCACCCTATTGCTTTTGCAAGTAGAAAATTGTCCACAGCAGAAAAGAATTATACTACGACAGAACGAGAAGGTCTAGCTATGGTTTATGCTTTGTAGAAATTTCGACATTATTTGTTAGGATCTCATTTTAATATGTTCACTGACCATTCTGCTTTGAAGTATTTGGTTAACAAGCCTGTGTTAGGTGGAAGGATATGCAGATGGCTGATTTTGTTTTAGGAGTATGAATTTGAGATCATAGTTAAGCTAGGAAGACTTAACCTGGGACCTAACCACTTGTTGAGGCTCGAGTCATGAGAAGAACCCACTAGTTTGGACGAAGGTCTTCCTGATGCCCAGTTGTTTTCCATCCAGATGGTTGATGACTATTTTCAGGATATTGTTCAGTACTTGTCTACAGGGTTTGCACCCTCTGAGATGACAAAACAGCAGAAGAAGCAGTTGGTGGTTAGAGCAGCTGACTTTACCTTGATAGCAGGACAACTATATAAGATGGGACCAGATGAAATACTGCGCAGATGTGTCTTGGAGCATGAAAAGCCATTGATTTTGGCTGAGGCACATTCTAGAGCAATAGGAGGTCATTATGTAGGAAAAGCTATGGCACAGAAGATTCTAACAGCTGGATTGTGGTGGCCTACGATTCATAAGGATGCAAGAGAGTATTGCCACAACTGCGATATCTATCAGAGGACAGGAAAACCATCCAGGAGGGATGAGATACCTCTGGTTCCACAGGTAAATTTACAAGAATTTGACAAGTGGGCTATTGATTTTGTTGGACCAATCAATGCCCCTGTAAAGAAATATGGAGCAAGATACATGATTACAGCAACTGATTACCTTACTTGTTGGGCCGAAGCTAAACCAGTCAAGGACTGTAGCGCTGCTACAGCTGTGAAGTTCATCTTTGATAATATCTTGTCGAGGTTTGGATGTCCTAGAATTCTTATGAGTGATTAAGGATCACATTTTCTGAATAAGACTATTGAAGCATTGACCAAAGAATTTCAAGTATATCATCAGAAGAGTACTGCCTACCATCCTCAAGCAAATGGAACTATCAAAACCTTTAACAAGATTCTTGAGCACGCTTTGACAAAGGTTTGCAATGTTAACATAAATGATTGGGATCTTAGAATTCCAGCAGTATTATGGGCTTATAGAACCACTTGCAAGAAGTTTACAGGCCATACACCTTTTAGGATGGTATATGGATAGGAAGTAGTTATGCCCATGGAGTACATTGTTCCTAGCCTTAGAATATCTGCCTTCATAGAGATGGATGATCCACCTATGTTGAATGAAAGACTGGCGAGGATACTGGAACTAGAAGAAGACAAATTCATTGCAGGTTTCCAGCAGCAAGTATAGAAAGCTAGAGAAAAAGTATGGCATGATAGACACATTAAGAAGAAACACTTTCAGAATGGTGATCTTGTGCTCTTATACGATAGTAAATTCATGAAGTTCCCAGGTAAGTTCAAGACACATTGGAAAGGACCTTACATAGTTCAGAAAGTTACTGATGGTGGTGCAGTTCAATTAGCTAAATTGAATGGAGAAATTTTGCCCTCCATGGTGAATGGGAGTAGTTTAAAGAAGTACAGGGATGGGCATGTACCCCCTAATCAGAAGTAATAGCAAGAAGAAGAGTTTAAGTACCAAGAAGAGTTGAAATTGGGTACTAGACTATAATGAAGCTGTTCTCAGAGAGCTTGGGTAGATTGTGGGAAAACTTACGAAGTGTCAAAGCATGTGTCAAGATGTGTCGAAGGTCTATATTGTGTTGGAGGTCCTTATTGTGGTGAAGCTGAAGTTAGTGCTTGTGCCGAAGGAGAAAGGTGTGTCGAAGCTTAAAATGCGACCATTGGAAAAAATCATATTTGGCGACGCCGGTACGTTAACTATATTAATTGCCTGTAATGATGAGATTTTGGGAAATCTAGCCCCGTGTGGACAAGATCTACAACCGCTCTGTCAGATTTGGTGTCTTTAATGCACAGTTATGGCAAATTTGGTTGTTGGATTCTATAAGAAGACACACAGGCCTGTGAATTTTGCATTACACATTTTCTTGAGTTGAGTCCATGTCAGTTGATCGCGAAGTCCAGGAATTGTTGAGAGAATTCAGATAGAGGGGTCTGCAGAACCTTATGAGCAATCCACCTGCATCTGCACCTCGTGAAGAAACTCCCCCAATGCTGAATTAGCTAATGTAGACATGATCAACCAGAAATAAATTTAAGTCAGAAGTTCGCTTTAAGCAGAACGAAGAAAGACACAAGCCATCAGGAAAGACACCGGAGGATCCCGTGATGAATCCTCTTGGAGAATTCAAAGACTTTGGTGAGGATGAGAATGTTGCATCGTAGCGTCCACCATATCTTTCGCCTGTTTGACCAGGATTTCAGCCATCTCGACGGACAGCTAAGTTCACATTACGCACCCCTTCGCTACCACAAGGTGTACAGTTGGTTGGAATGATGATAGGAAAAATAGACCGGCTCAAGTACATAGAACACAATATGAATGATCGTGGGAAATTTCCATAGTTTTCACTTGGGAAATATTTGCACTTTGTCCATTATCTGGAGGCCGGTACGAAGCTACTGGAAGTGAAACAGTGGGATGCTGGCTTGGAGCAAGCTGGCTTGTTGAAGATGCTAAATGTCCCCCACTTTGGTTGCAGCACGCAGGTTACCGTGGTGGTCAAACAACTATTGGCGTTGGTGCATGATGGGCACCTATGCATAGGAAGCCATAAAATAGCTATTGATGGAGAGCTGATTCATAGGATCACAGGCTTGCCGAAGGAAGGGCCTGATCCTGGGATTGAGTTTGTTGAAAAACACGAGCATATGAAGCTGGCGCAGCACATGAAGGACCGCTTCCACCTGACAAAAGGAAAGCGAGGGTATCAAAACTCGACAATTTGGCACCAAAACATTCGCTTTGCTGCCGAGCTCCCAGCATGCAAATTAATGCGGAAGTGTAGACCGAATGAAGTACCTGCCTCGATTGTCAGTATTGCTGCGAAATGTGCTGAAGGTTATAGTTACAAATGGGCAGAGTACATTGCTAGGGAATTCCTCAAAGATGTCCGTGATGCACAGGAGAAAGGTAGACCCTTTCATTAATCATGGTTGTTAGTGCTTATTGCATTGGTAGGATGGAGAGAGCCTACCAAGGCACAGTTTGTTGATGTGCCTCTAGAGATGCCTGGCGCAGCAAGGTATGCATCTCTTTGGGTCTCGTAGGATAAGGCCTTGCAACAGATGACGAACTACGTGTTCGCCTTTTATGCAATGAATATTTCATATGAGATTCTGAAAATGTCGTGGCTCAGTAATGAGCTATTCTCTTAGTATGCTGGAGTGGCCAACTTCAAGGCTGACATGCACGTTGTCTTCATCTAGGCCCGTGTGGATGATAAACATGCATGCTGGAAGTTTCCATACATGGTGACCCAGGAAGACATCCTCATAGTAGTTCAGCAGTGGCCGGCTGAATGGATGAAGGATACAGGAACAAGGCCCAGCATACCAGTCCCCCCAATGACAGATGTGGGCGCAGGTCCTAGTCAATTGTCGCAGAGTGACCCACCAGAAGAAAGCAAAGAACAAGATGAGTCATAGCAGAGCGGAGTGACCATGGTGGCGATGACGAAGCTGATGAAGAAGAAGAAGAATCAGTAAAGACAATTTTCGACCCTAATCACCCAGATGAGCGCAAGTCTCTAGAAGTGGAGGAAGTTACGAAGCCTTCACCCAGAAAGAAAGCTAAGGCGTCGAAGAGAAAGAATATCGTCGAAGAGCCCGCTTTGACGATTAAAGAGCATGATCAGGCTCTGACAAAGTCCACAGAAGTATTATCTAGCAAGTGGGCAGAATTTGCAGTGACACATCTTAATGCGCTCACTGGCATAGCACAATGAATTGAAGAACTTAAGGCGTTAACAGAAAGATCAACGACTGGCGCTACATCAAGCAGTGCCCCAGTAGGCGTGCAGCCAGATATGAGGCAATGGCCAGCTAGAAACAACAGAGGGCAAGTACCAAGTCCGTCCCTCATAATAACTGACGCAGCATCTCAATCACAGATGAGTATGACAGTTGAGATAGACTACGCCAAGCTGTCTATGCCGGAGCTGCATCTTTGTCAGTTGGCAATCATGAACGAGATCCGAGAACGCGACAGGTACTCACACATGCAGTTGGAAAATACCACGAAGCAGAGTGAGAGCCTCGTAGCATAGTTGGAAGAAGCTGAATAAAAAAAGAGGGAAGTAGAAAGCAAGCAGGCTGCATTGGCCCGAGTATTGGATGAGGCGTTTCAAAGTCTCCCTAACTTTGACGTGTAGGCTGAAGAAGAATCGGAGCAAAGAATAGTCAATCTGAAAGACTATGCACAACAGTCTCGAAGCCAGATAGAGAAGCTGAAAACAGAACATGAGGCCCAGATTGCGGAGCTTCAGCTTCATCTCATTCCTGAGAGTCCACCAAAGGTCAGGGAACAACGTCACAGAGATATTCAAGCCTTAGTAACGAAGATCTTAGATCTTGTGAGTAGTGCATCAAAGCTGCTGGACGAAAGTGTCGAGGCCTGGGCAAACTTGCAGGACAACCCAGAGGTAGAAAAGCTGCAAGAAACCATCAAGCAGTGACAGATAGAGCTGAACGCAGTAAAGGAAGAAATTAAGACATTGCCTCCTATGCAGAATATGCTTAAGGTGAAGCATAGCAATGAGCTCCAGCAAGAAATTGAATCCTGCAGAAGGAAAGAAACACTGTTGGTGAACTCTGTGCAGCCTCTTATTAACGAGGCCTTGGAGTTGAGCACTGCTGCGGACAACTAGCTCAAAGTTTTGAAGGAGTATGATGTGTTTGCATAGGAAAAGGCCAACGAAGCATCTGTAACAACATTGCAGGAGATAGTAGAGAAGGAGCAAGCAGCTGAAGATATCATGCGCAGCCTCAACAAGCAGTTTACTATCTTTGCCAACAAGATTCTTCCACCAGAAAAGTAGTAGAGTGTCCCAGGACGGGACACTGGTGAGTCTTAGGGGCCTGTTGGGGCGTGGACCTTGAAGGTCCTTAATTTTGACAACTCCACTGTTTTGGTGCGAAGCTTGTAAGCGGAGTTGCGGTCCAAAATAGTCTTAGGGGTTTCGGGGTTGGGTCGAAGCCCTTCTTTTTGTAAATAACCCATGGTTTAAGCCCATGGTTTAAACCCATGGTGTTGTAATAGTGCACTTGTATAAATAGGCACTTATGTAAAGGAGAAAATGGATTTTTCAAAGGTTTTTATGATGACAATTTGATGTGAAGAAACTAAGGTCTATTTTTGGAGTTTAAGGTTAAGTCCCAACTGAGTGCATGGACAGCCTTTGCAGCTGAGTGCGCAGAGGGTTTTTGGGTTTAAGGCTAAGTCCCAGCTGAGTGCATGGATGACCTCGGTAGCTGAGTGCGCAGAGGGTTTTGGAAGAAAGATTCTATAGCTAAGTGCACAGTTTTAGGTTGTTGAGAAGATCTGCAGCTGAGTGCACAAATCAAAACTATGTATTTGTAAAGTGTTGAATATAAATGCAGTTCTGTGGATGTAGCCCCTACACTGGGGGTGAACCACGTATATATTGTGTTGTGGTGGTTCTTGTTATTTTGTTCCTGTTATGTTTTAAGCATTTGATAAGTAGATGAATGATAAAGTAAGATAAACTGTTAAGTATTAACTTCGCTGTGAATTCCCAGTTAAGGGTTAAGCAAGTAACTGTCTTTTTATNAAGCTCTTTATTGCATAGTTATTCTTTGTTAAGGCTAAAGGTACAGTAATATCCCTCTTTTGCCTGCAGAAACCTGATTCTGTGGTACCCCATAGTTGTTTCGGGTGAGACTGCAACCTGTTCGCAGGTTGTTGCTGAAAGGGCCAACACTCTGGGTCTCTTTGTTGGTGCAAAGATAAAAGTATAAGAACCCGGGTCTGCCCTAAGGCCAACAGTCTTTGTCCTCTTGGAAAACAATGCTTTCATAGTAATTGGATTATTTACTAAAATAACTATTAATTAGTCATGCTTCAACATTAATAATTGACAATTTGCAAATGCTTTCTACAAGAAAGTAATTTTAGGATCCACGTCTCCATTTTTATTATCCAACCATGTAGAAATATTTTCTGAGAAGGAGAAACCTTGAATTGGCTTAAAGGTTGTCGTTCAATGAATGCTCCTAAATGTTTCCCTATGGTCTGAACACCATTATATATCACAACAATAACCTCACAAGGCTTAGTACAGATCAATATCAGCTGTTCTTTTCTCCATTAATTAGTTGGTATATCTGTTCAATCTCTCGTTGTTCCTAGGTTCAAATAATTTGGGTCTATTCTTATTCATAATATTTATTATTCTATTCCAATCGCTGCTATGAATGCATCATTAATGGCCATGAAAGGAACATGCCTCCTGCAATGGAAGCCAGCGGAGAGGTCAACATCGTTCGGTGAAATCAAGAATATCATCGTGCCAACCTCTAGGGGCCTTCGGGTGAAGTGCATGGCATAGGTAACTACATGTTATTCTTTGCATGAATGCAAATTTTTTCATTCTATCATTATACCCGATATTGTTGTTGTTTATGTATAAACATTAATTTTATTATGTGCTAAACTGCCTGTACTGAGATAGATGTTCTTTAACTAAATTTGCAGGCAGATCTGCAACCAAATGACTCTTCCATGCCTTCCACTTAGTCAACAACCCCAATTTCTCCTCCTCCCGCCTCGATAAAGGTAAGCGATTTAATGCTCATTTTATACACAGTAAGCGAATAAGTTTCATATGGTTCAATCTGCAATAAAATAGCAGCATAAACGCAGGTTAGCACCAAGTTTGGGGACATGTTTGCTTTCGGTGGGATAGTGCCAGAGACCATAAATGGAAGACTGGCCATGCTTGGGTTCGTCTCAGCGTTAGGGGTGGAGATTGCTAGCAGGAAGGATGTATTCTCTCATCTTGCGAGTGGAGGAATTCCATTGTTTGTTGGAAGCATTGTTCTGTTCTCTGTTGCTTCGGTGATACCTATGTTCAAGGGAGTCTCAAGAGAGAGCAAATCAAAAGCAATATGGTCTTCTGGATCAGAATGTTGAATGGTCATTTTGCCATGCTTGGCCTCGTTGCATTGGCCCTCACTGGAAAAGGCTACAATTAAATTGCATGGTCATATGGCCTCAATTAAATTGAGGCTACACTTAAATTGTGTGGTCACAAGATTGCAAGTTCACAAGGTTGCAATTAAACTGCGTGATACTCTTAGCAATCTCATTGGGCAGGGACTTAGTTGCTTTGCAACTTTTTCTTGTTTATTTATAGTTATGATGTGAGTTATTTTAATTTCTTTTTTTCATTTTTGGGTCGACCATTTTAGAAGTGCATTACGAAGTAGAGGTTACTTAAATAAATTCCATCAACTCAAAATATATAAATATTATTTTTATATTTTTATTCACATTTTGGGTTAAAATATGAGATAGAATTGGAAATCAAAATATATAAATATTATTTTTATATATTTTTATTTTTATTTTAGGTAACATGAGATAGAATTTGGGATTTATATGAAGCAATTTGGATTAGATTTTTCGACCCATATTTATAGATAAAAATTGAAAATTCAACTCAAAATTTAAAAGTAAAGTTGATATTTTTAGTATAGATCTAACCTAGAGAGATTATGTCATGTACCTCCTCATTATATTCTAGAGGTTGGCATCTTTTCAATACTGGGTTGTTTCTTGAATATTAGGTTGTTGCCTAAAATAAGTTTGTAAGAAAAATATTAGTGAATCAAAATCGATAAGAATATTCCCTCAACCAAACTTTGTAATAACAAATAATTCCGATCTACTTTGATAGTTGGCCTTCCAATGCATCTTTATAACAAAGGAGAAGAAGGTCCTCCATGAAGGGCCAACAATGAATGTGGAGAACTAAATCTTGGAAAGAAAAAGTATGTCGTCAAAGAGAAAAATAAATTTTAAGATATTATGTGTCAATGAACCATGCCCATTTGAAAATATTCCTAGAGAATAACAATGCATCAAAATATCTATTGAGAGTTTATAGTTCACCCTAAATATTACTTACTTGAACATAAATCTAATCCCATTAAGTGTCAGTTTTCCTAATTGGGTTTCCAAGGTAAAATATCTATTTCTCTAGCGTGTGACTATAATTTTACTTAGTTGCATCAATCTGGTGTGACTCGTTGTTGTTTAAAACTACAACCTACAACACTTTGTATTGAAACTACTCATGACATTGAAATGAAATACATAAAATGCATTTTTGTTGACATAATAATGGGGTTGGTAATTAAATTCATAGACCATTGTACGAATGCTATTAATTTATATGGTTGTACATATTTCATTAAATTTGGAATTAAACATTGGATCTAGAATTCTAAAGTAATTGAAAAACAATGATCTATATGGATTTCTTGCACGCACACACACACACACACACTCACACACACACACACACATATTCTAAAGAGATACAAATTTTTTGCATTATTATAGAAACTAAAAAACTGTCCCATATCGTTCCCAATCTTATAATAATAATGACAAAGTACCTTCCATATTAAACAATTACCACATAAGTGATTTAAAATGTATAAAGGTATTTAAAAGATCTAATTTATTGTATAGAGGCTTAGAGCAGCAATATGAATACATAAATAGAAGCTAAGACGAATATAGAAGATAGGAAAGAGAATGTAGGATTGCATCATTAAGACATGTAGCTTGAATATATATATATATATATATATATGTGTGTGTGTGTAACATTTAAATTGCATAATGAGTAAATTAGTTTAAACCACATATATAATTTGCAACATTTGGGGGTGGGGGGAACATAGTTTGAATAACTATGTTCCACCCAACCATAGAATCTTTAACAACTAATAGTATTTCTCAATAGTCACTTCCTAACATGAACCATGACGTCATAGGGGATAACACCCTATTCTCTAGCTACACCAATTATCAAGAACAATATTTCGACACTCTCATGTGTATAACTAGTTCATTTGTAACTCAACCAAATCTCTCACTTCTCATAAATTTCCTAACACATATATGTCGTCACACAACATATTTATCCTTCATATTAGACAATGTCTTGACCTCACACACATGCATATAAATAACATTTTTCCTAGGACTTAAGCAATGATCAAATTTCTTTCCTTCAGAATTTGTTGGGATTGGATCCCCTCATGGATTTTAGGGGTTGGTTAAAGGAAACTACCTCTTGACATGTGTCTATGGCACATCAGGAGAAACAATATTGTGCTCCACTCCCATGGGATCATTGGTCATCAAGTTCTAAAATGTACATGAGGATATGAGGATAGGGGGAAAGCTTTTACCTTGCACAATTTTAAAAAAATAAAATAAAATATTAACCTCTTAATAATAAATCAAAATTTGCACATCATAAATAATGAAGGTAAAAACATGTGGGATATTACATCCCCCCCTAAGATTAAAATGGTTTTCAGTGTTCAATTTTGATCATATTTTAGATATAGAACAGAGATGGATGTGCCTCTCTGATGACATCCTCCATACCCTAAGTGGACCCTTAAGAGATATAGTTCTCCCATTGCACTTTATTTTGAGTGAAGAATTGGTTATGCAAGAATATATCTTTCTTGTAGAGAATGCATAAAGGTTATGCTTGGTATTTTCCCTCCAGTTCTGCCTGTTTTACATTCCAATCAATAACATGAGAAAAAATCATGAAAATACTTTTAAAATAAAGATGTACATGAATAACATTATGAACTTTTACACAGTGTGGTAGTGCAAGTTAGTAGGTCATTGGCCCACTCTTGGCTAGGACTTGAAATGGGCCACAAAAATTTAGTGCTAGTTCAGAGTAGTTCCCCAACTTCAAGGATCTCTTTTTTGGTTTCACCTTCATATTTAGCATGGTCCCCCACGTTAAACTCCTTTTGAGTTAGTTTTAGGTCCACGTAGAATTTTTGTTTGTCTTGATATGTCTTCAATTTTGTCTCGCGTCTTGCACTACAGGTTCCATCTCTTTAAGCTTGGACAATCCTAAGATATTTCTATCCACTAGGTGTCCCAACTCACAAGTGTAGTGCATTTTCTATCATACACTATTTAAAAAGGGGTCATGTTCTATGGTGTTTGATAACCATTATCGTAAGTAAATTCCACTAAGTGGAGATAGTCTTCCAACTTAGTGGGTTTGTACATGATGTTCATACAAAGCATGTCTTCCAATATCTGATTTTTACTTTCAATTTGTCTATCTATGTGAGGGTGATATGTAGTATTGAAACTGATAGAGTTGTTTATAAATTTGAGTATTTTTTTATGGGATTGTGAATTTTTATGAGAAAACTTGTGAAATTGTATTTTTAAAATCTTCTTTAATTCGCTTTCTTTTTAAGAAATAAATGATTTAAGCACACTTAAAAACTTTTGGGCATCCAAAATCTATAAATTTAATTATAACAGTGACTTTCTAAAATTTTTGCTAAATTTTCTAAAAATTCTCATAATTTAGATCAAAATGATCGAAATTTTAGATTACAACTTTTCCACAAACTTGTTAATCATTTCAATCAACAAGGCGCAAATCAAAGCCCATGGCCATAAAAATATAAAGGTGGTTCCATGCAGGGGTTAAATTTGACGGGAGTATACCCGTATTTGGGTTTTTTACCCGTCAAATACGGGTGAATATGGAAAAAACCCGTCATCTAAGAAGGGCATTTTTTAAAAACAGTAGTAGTTTTGACGGGTATTTATAAAATTTGCCAGTATCTAATTTATATATATATATATTACCAGTTGTAATTTGTAAAGGCTAGCTATCAAATGATGCATCATTTGGCTCACATTATGTACTATACAATCTCTCATCATCGTTCATGAAACATAATCGTTTGTGGATAAAATTAAATTTTGTACAATTCACCCACGGGCCACACCTACCAAAAATTAAATTTTTTGCACTTATCCAAACAACAACTAATTGTCATTTATCTGTTTAACACTATGAAGTCACCAACTAGCAGTCATTAATCTGTTTGACACCGAAGAAAACAATAAATGCAGCAGTGTTTATGCCATGAGCTGGGTCAGATTTAAGATTCAGAATTCGTAAGATGAGGTGAAATTACCGCGAGAGTTAACACCAATTTGCTATTTGTTGCCAAAGTGAAGGGCGTAAACCACTAAAGGGAGATAGCGCCAGCTTCTTTTAGGCTTTCGGTACAAATGACGCTTAGCAGGATTCCTATTTATTGGTCCGTAGTCTAACCATAATATCATTGAAAATGATTCAAGCTACGGTCCGTTGGAATTTTTGACTGCAATGTGAATGAGCATTGAGGGCTTAAGCCTTAGAATTAGAATTATACAAGCCGGCGTGGGAGCATTTAACTCTACCAATTAATTTCTACCAACCGTCCGCACCTGCCACCAGCTAAAGCCTGAAGGCTTGAAAGTTGAAGCTATGAATGAAAGATTGAACTTTGGTCGTTTGAAAGGGTTACTTTGGTTTGGAGGTCGCCGCGGGTCGAGACTCGAGAGTGCAGTTGCAGGCGGCAGGTGGATTAAGAGTGGATACCGGTCAGCAACCACTTCCTTCATCAACCAAGTAAGCATTATGCTATCGAATTCATGGATTTTTTGCAGATGTATGTGTCCATGGATACTCTGTTCTGCACTCGTTTTGCACTAATTTCATAAAACTGTTCCCTGCCTCCTTCGAGGAGCCAGATGGTATATAAAAAATGAACAACATAGAGAGAGACTAAAAAACAATTATATAAAGATAAACTAGCAGGAATACTAGATATCGACGGATGACCCACGACTCCTAACCATGTCTATACCGTCGGCCCCCAGGT
>LPNX010608144.1:183747-201792 GCA_001517045.1 Pseudotsuga menziesii
ATAAATATTAAACGTCATAAGAAGGGTAGTTTCAAAAAAAACCCGTCACATAAAAATTGCTTGACGGGTAAGGGTGCCCGTCAAATTTAACCCCTGGTTCCATGTTTGGCGCTAGTGGAGGCGTGAGTAAACTCTTAGAGATGAAATGAATGTTTCCATAGCTCTCTTGCTTTCGGTCATGCCATGTCTTTTCTAAATCATTTTTCCCTCCATTATAGACTACTCACGTCTATGAAAATGACTTTCATTGTGTTGCTTGCTGATGTGCGCATTTGCTTTTTTTTTGTTTGTTTGCGGCGCATTAACATTTGCATGATGGAATTTGAATCAACGTGGAGGTATCTCTCTTTCTTGTTTAGTACATGAATGATTTGGACGCATTTGTTTTTATTTCGAAAGTCGCTTTCTTCCATTGGGTGAATGGTATTGGGTTGCGACATGTGTCTCTCTACTAGAAAGGCAACACCGCCATGCATGCTTAAATTTAATGATGTCATAGATGTTAACTAAATATGTGTTTTCTTTTGATTAGAGAATTATTTTGGGACCTATGATAAAGCGTCAGGTGGAATGAACCATCCCGGAACCACTTCCCTCTTTTTGCAATGAGTGCACCGCCACTAGAATCTTTCAATACATTTTAGTTATTTTGATGTGGACATTTATCATATCATCTCCTCTTTTTACTTTCACAATTTTAAATTTATAACTGTTTTCTATAGTCTATTCATTATGTCATGCATTTGTGTTAGGGACACATAAATCATACAACGGTTGGGTAATTGAATTATACCAACCAACGAATATAATCATACAATTGAATTATAGCACCCGACGAATTGCATGCCATTTTTTTGTTTACGCCTTCGTACTCCTTGTTTATTTTTTCTTTATAGTTATAATGTGAGTTATTTAATTTTTCTTTTTAGTTTTTGGGTTGAACATTTTAGAAGTGCATTACTAGGTAGAGATTACTTAAATAAATTTCATCCACTCAAAATCTATAAATATTATTTTTATATATTTTTATTCATATTTTTGGGCAATATGAAATAGAATTTGGGATTTATAAGAAGCAACTTGGATTAGATTTTTTTACCCACATTTATAGATAGGAATTAAAAATTCAACTTAATTTTTAAAAGTAAAGTTGATGTTTTTAGTATAGATATAACCTAGAGAGATTATGCCATGTACATCCTCATTATATTCTAGAGGTTGGTATCTCTTCAATACTGGGTTGTTGCCTAAAACAAGTTTGTAAGAAAAATATTATTGATTCAAAATCGGTAAGAAATATTCCCTCAACCAAATTTTGTAATAAAAAATAATTCTGACCAACTTTGATGGTTGACCTTCCAAGGCATCTTTATAACAAAAGAGAAGAAGGTCCTCCATGAAGGGCCAACAATGAAGGCGAAGAACTAAATCTTCGAAAGAAAAAGTATGTCATCAAAGAGAAAAATCAATTTTAAGATATTATATGTCAATGAACCATGCCCATTTGAAAATATTCCTAGAGAATAACAATGCATCGAAATATATATTGAGAATTTATAGTTCACCCGAAATATTACTTACTTGAACATAAATCTAATCCCATAGAGCCAATTTTCCTAATCGGGTTTCCAAGGTAAAATATCTATTTTTCTAGCGCGTGACTGTAATTTTACTTAGTTGCATCAATTTGGTGTGACTCGTTGTTGTTAAAAACCACAACCTACAACACTTTGTATTGAAACTACCCATGACATTGAAATGAAATACATAATATGTGTTTTTGTTGACATAATAATGGGGTTGGTAATTACATGCATAGACCATTGTACGCAATGCTATTAATTTATCTAGTTGTACATATTTCATTAAATTTGGAATTAAATATTGGATCTATAATTCTTAAGTAATTGAAAAAACACCCATCTATATGTATTGCTTACACACACGTAAGGAATATATCATAGATATTCTAAAGAGATACAACTTTTTTGCATTATTATAGAAACTAAACAACTACTCAATATCATTCCAAATATTATAATAATAATGAAAAAGTACCTTCCATGTTAAACAATTACTACATAAGTGATTTAAAATGTAAAAAGGTATAAAATATATAATTTAGTCTATAGAGGCTTAGAGTAGCATTATGGATACATAAATAGAAGTTAAGACGAATATAGTAGATCTAGGAAAGAGAATGTAGGATTGCATAATCAAGACATGTATCTTGAAAATATATATATATATATATATAACATTTAACTTACAAAACATATATAACTTGAACATTTAAATTGCATAATGAGTAAACTAGTTTAAACCACACATATGATTTACAACAGTTGGGGGTGGGGGGACATAGTTTGAACAACCATGTTCCATCAAACCATAGAATCTTGAAAAACTGATAGTCTTTCTCAATAGTCACCCGGTAACATGAACCATGACACCATAGGGGATAACACCTTATTCTCTAGCTACAACAATTGTCCAGAACAGTATTTCCACACTCTCGAGTGTATAACTAGTTCATTCGTAACTCAACCAAATATCTCACTCCTCATAAATTTCCTAACACATATATATCCTCACACAACATATTTATCCTTCATATTAGACAATGTCCTATCCTCACGCACATGCATATAAATAACAGTTTTTCCTAGGCCTTAAGCAAGGATCAAATTTCTTTCCTTTGGAATTTGTTGGGATTGGATCCCCTCTTGGATTTTATGGGTTGGTTAAAGGAAAACACCTCTTGACACTTCTCTTTGCCACATCAAGAGAAACAATATTGTGTTCCCCTACCATGGGATCATCGATCATCAAGTTCTAAAATGGACATGAGGATAGGGGGAAAACTTTTATCTTGCACAATTTTAAAATAAAATAAATAAAATATTAACCACTTAATAATAAATCCAAATTTGTACTTCATCAATAATGAAGGTAAAAACATGTGGGATATTACACCCCCCCCCTCCCCCCCCTTAAGATTAAAATGATCCTCAGTGTTTAATTATGATCATATTTTAGATATAGAACAGAGATGGATGTGCCTCTCTAATGACATCCTCCATATCCCAAGTGGCCTCCTAAGGCGTATAGCTATCTCATTGCAATTTATTTTGGTGAAGCATTGGTTATGCAAGATTATATTTTTCTTGTCGAGAACGCATAAAGGTTCTGCTTGGTATTCTCTGTCCAGGTCCACCTGTTTTACATTCCAATCAATAACATGAAAAAAATCATGAAAACACTTTTTAAATAAAGATACATGTAAAACATTATGAACTTTTATACTGTGTGTTAGTGCAAGTTAGTAGGTCATTGGCCCAATCTTGGCTAGTACTTGAAATGGGCCACAAAATATTGGTGCTAGTTTGGAGCAGTTCCCCAACTTCAAGGATCTCTTTTTTGGTTTCACCTTCATATTTAACATGGTCCCCCACAGTAAACTCTTTCTAAGTTTATTTTAGGTCCACGTAGATTTTTTGTTTGTCTTTATATGTCTTCAATTTTGTCTCACATCTTACACTGTAGGTTCCATCTCTTTAATCATGTACAATCCTAAAACCATTCTATTCATTGGGTTGTACCAACTCGCAAGTGTAGTGCATTTTCTATCATACACTATTTAAAAAGGGCTCATGTTCTATGGTGTTTGATGACCATTATTGTAAGTAAATTCCACTAAGCGGAGATATTCTTCCAACTTAGTGGGTTTGTACATGATGTTCATGCAAAGCATGTCTTCCAATATCTTATTTTTACTTTCAATTTGTCTATTTATCTGAGGGTGATATTTAGTACTGAAACTGAGTTGAGTATCTAATCCTTTAAACAATGTATTCCAAAAAATTGAAGTAAAATTTGTATCCTTGTTAGGTATTATGGTTTTTGGAATACCATGCAATCTAAAATTTTCACTAATGAAAATTTATACTATGTTTATTGCCTTAAAAGTAGATTTAACAATAATAAAGTGTTCTTTCTTACTCATCCTGTCAACCACAACATTATTGAGTCATGTCGTCTCTTCGATTTTGGAAACTTGATGAATCCATCCATGAAAATCATTTCCCATTTCCATTAGGGAATGGGTAAACATTGTAATAAACCTACTGGGTGTTGATGTTTTGCTTTAAACTATTGACAATCTAAACACTTAAATACACATTATGTTTTCTAAGACTTGATGTTTGACAAGTAATATATTTTTCCAACGATGTTAATTTTTTTTGGTAACATGGGTGATCTGAATAGAATTTTTGATGATAAAATACATAATTACAAGTTTTAATTCTACTGATTTTTGAATATATAATATATTTTTAAATAGTAATAATCCCTCTCTATTAAGGAAAAAACTCATTTTCTTGATTTCCATTTCATTTTTTACATTTTTTCTTTTATTTTTCAATAAATTTCATTCGTAGCTAGTGCATATTGAATTATGAATTTTAAGATTCACAACTGTGGATTGATGCGAGATGCATTATGTAAGCATTCTTGATAAGGGAATTCACAATATTGTTTTATTTCCCTTCGATGTATTTTATTTCAAAATCATATTCATTGAGGAAAACTAAACATCTAGCTTGTCTTGTGTTCAAGTTGTGTTAGTCGAATAAATACTTTAGATTGATATTGTCAAACATCAATATGATTTTTTTCCCTAATATGTGGTGTCTCTACATTTTTAAGGTGTGTATTATAGATTCTAATTCAATATCATGTGTTACATAGTTTATATCATGGTCTTTTAGTTTTCAAGATTTATAACACTAGAATACATGATCATCCTGAACTAGAACTCAAACCAATCCTTCTTTGGTTGAATTTGTGCATACAACAATGTCCTTGTAAGGAAACACTATTTTAGCATAGGTGCAATAGTGAGTAAGTGATTTATCTTGTCAAAAATCTCTTGAATTGTTTTAGACTAGATCAATTTTGTACCTTTCTTTCGAAGTGACATGATGCGATATGTATGTTTAGAGAACCCTCCAATAAGTTCTTTATAATATTCCATGATTTCCATGAAAGATATTATGGCCTTCAAATCCTTAGGAATAGACGAATCCATGATGGTGTTGGTCTTATCTGGGTTCATGGCTATTCCCTCTTCAAAGATTATGTGCCCTAGATATTGTACTTATACTTGATAGAAATCACACTTACTAAACTTGGGATACAACTAGTGTTCTCTATGTACTTGCAATACTATATTTAGATGTTTCTGATGTTCTTATTCATCCTTAAAATAGATGAGAATTTCATTTACAAATACTAAAACAAATTTGTCCATGTATTCATTGAACATGTTATTCATTAAACACATAAAAGTAGTCGGTGCATTCCTAAGACCAACGGGTATACCAACAAACTCATAGTGCCCATATCTTGTTCTATATGTTGTTTTGTGTGTATCCTCATATTTTATCCTTACTTGATGATATTCAAACCTCATATATGTTTTTGAGAATATTTTTTCTCCTCTAGCCTAATCAAATAAGTCATCTATTCGAGGTAAATGATACTTGTTATTGATTGTCACTTTATTCAACTATTTTTAGTCACTACATAGTTGAAAATTTCCATCCTTTTTCTTAACAATGAAAATATGTGATCCACAAGGGGACATGCTTGGATTTATGTAAATCTTGTATTTACATTTTAAGTTGCATTAACTCTGGAGCACTCATCCTCTATGGTTTTGGGAATATGTGCAAATCTTGGTATTAATTCTATAGTAAAATAAATGTATCTTCTAGGATGCAGTTTTGAGATTTCTTCAGGATATACCCTGACCATATAATAGTATTCTAAAATGTCTTATCATATTCTTTTGATTTATATACTATTTGCACTCCATACCATTTGCATAATTTTCTAGCACATTTGTTTATTTGAAGTGTTGATAATTGTCTAATTGATATTTCTGTAGGAATACCTTGAACTATTGTATGGTTGTTCTCATCATCTAGATAATGAAAATTTCTATGATAACAATTAAATACCACTCTATGTGTCTCTAACCAAATCATGCTAATAAGAACATCCACTAGTAGAAAACTAGGTAATTTATGGCAAAAAAACTACTAAAATTCATATATGAATAACTAATTTTAGTCATGTGACTACTATTAGTTTATTTCTAGTCACCTATAATGCAACACAATTTATGACTAAAAAAATAGTTATTTGGTTGTTCTAATTTCTCAACTTGGTTGTATATTTGTTAGTTTTCTTAGTCATTGAATGTTGTTAACTTTCCATTTATTTAGTAGTTGGAGTTATTGATTTCCATCAACAAGTACTATATTTATCCATTTTAATAATTAATTGCTATCAACTAGTAGCATATTTAATCATTTTAATCATTAATTTTCATCAATTGGTAGTATATTTTCTTAAGCTTTCTATGCTATCATAGAATAAGTTATAATTTGATAAGAATTTAATACATTTTCACAATAACAACATAAAGAGGATAACTGAAAGAAACACAATCACAAGGTACATAACAGTTTACCCTTGGAACCCCTAAAGAGAAAAACCCAACAAAAAATTCCTCAACATAGATTACTCGAATGCAATGACCAAAGAACAAGGTCTCATATAAAGAGAAACCAAACCCCAAGCATAAGAGCTAAAAATCCAAATACACTAGTCCTCATTCTTCTATGTTTCTCCTTATTTCTCTCTCTTGTGCAATACAAGTGTGAGTGAGTGTGTATAAATTAGGTAGGGAGCCTCCCTATTTATACTAGTTTCCTAATTGGCATTGTCCCTAATTGGGACAACCTGTGTAATAGACAGGGCCTACCTACCTAGGGAGTCTCACAATAATAATTATATTATTCTTTTCTAGGTGTTATTGAACCGACTTACAATGAAGGGTTTACCTCATGACCTTTTACATTAGTAACATATCCCAAAGGAGGAATAATAATAATGTAAATTACAAGTAGAATATTCTTTGAAGTTACATTATTTCAACACTCCCCCTTAACAAGAAGGGTATTCTAGTCACAACAAAAACAAATAATGTGGATCTACACAATATCATCGAAAGGAGAAAGGAGGAATCATTAACATCATCTTTTGGAACATTGTTTGGTACATCTATAGATCATCAGAAGTTTGAACAACATCATCATCTTCAACAAGGAGATGGAATATCATCATCTACAACATTAAACTGGGGCATCATCATCTGCAACATGGAACTGGAACATCATCAACAACCTGGAGCTCGAGCATCATCATCTGTAGCATGGAACTGGAGCATCACCTGTAGCATGGAGATGGAGCATCATAATCATCATCATCCGCTGGAACATAATCATATGTAACATAGAGTTGGAGCATCATCATCTGCAACATGGAAATAGAGCATCGCGTACAACATGGACCTAGAGCATCATCATCATTTGTCGGAACAATATGATCATCATATTTAGTATAACAACTAATACATCACTAACAACGACATCACAATGATGTCTCATCAACATAAAGTTGGAATAACAACAATGACGACAGCAAGAGGATGGATCATCAACATAAATTTGGAATAACAAAAACAACGATAACATGAGACTAGCTTATTAGCATAAAGATGGAATAACAACAACATTTGACAAGCATAACAAAATCATCATCATCATCTCAAGGATGGAGTAGAATCATCTATGGAAAATGTAACAACAACCAACATGATCCTTCCTTTTGGAATTATGGGATAATGGACAACACTCCATGGTACTCAAACGATCCTTCCTTTCAGAATTACAGGATTGATTCTTTTTGGAGCTAACAATACATGTCACAACTAACATATACATATACATGATGATACTTCCTTTCATAATTATAGGATCAAGTCCACCACTAACATCCTCAACGATCCTATTTTTTCGAAATTACGTCATCATGTCCATTGCTAACATTATTGATGATCCTTCCTTTTGGAATTACAGGATCAAGTTCGTCAAAAACATCCTAAATGATACTTCCTTTGGGAATTATGGGATAAATTCCATCCACATCAGCATTTAAGAAGATCCTTACTTTCAAGATTACAGGATCAATTCTAAGGAAAATTAGTCCCAACATCTTAGACGATCCTTCCTTTCAAAATTATGGGATCTAATACATCAACATATTTGACGATCCTTCCTTTCGAAATTACAAGATCGATTCCATCCACATCAACATTTAAGACAATCTTTCCTTTCATAATTACGGGATCAATTCTAAGGATGATTAGTCCCAACATCGTGGATGATCCTTCCTTTAGTAATTATGGGATCCATTCCATCAACATCTTGGGTGATCCTTCCTTTTGAAATTACAGGATCAAGTCCATCCACATCAAAATTTAAGATGATCCTTCCTTTCGGAATTGCGTGATCAATTCTAAGGACGATTAGTCCCAACATCTTAGACAATCATTCCTTTCATAATTATGAGATTAAGTCCATCAAGATCAACATTTAAGACAATCCTTCCTTTTTGGAATGACAGGATCAATCCCAAGGATGATCAATCCCAACTGAGCTATATACTATGATTAGGATACCATATTATCAATATTACTCATCCTTTCAAGGGAATTAGTTACAGACAACACCAATATTGTCTTGGAATTGTTCAAATTTCACATGAGATAGACGGTTAGTCAAAACATCTGCAACCTGCTCATCTGTGCTCACATATTGAAGCTTTATTTCTCCCTTCTGCACCATGTTACAGATGTATAAGTACCATATTTCTATATTCTTCTTCTTATCATGGAAGAAGGGGTTATCTGCCATATTCATGTATATTTGGTTATCAAATAGAATCATGATAGCATCCATCTCTAGATCAAATATATATGACAACAACTTCCGAAGCAATATGGATTCAGAATTGGCGTAACAAGCTGCAATATATTTTTCTTTTGCAGTGCTGAGAGAGCGTTGGATTGCATCCTTCTTAGCCATGAAATCATGGCTAACCCCAGACTAAAATATACCCCACGGAGTTCTCTTTCTGTCTGAGACACTTCCTACCCAATCTGAATTTGTATAACCATATAAGATGAAGTCACGATCTCTATTATAACTAAGTACATATTCTATCGTACATTTCAAGTATCTCATCACATGCTTTGTATCTACCAGAGGAACATGTCTAGGATCAACCAGATACTGAATCAAAGTATTCACAACAAAGAATATATCTAGTCAGTTATCCATCAGATACATCAATGAACCAATGATCTGTCTATATAGTGTCACATCCACTAATTCTAATGAAGGATTAGCCAACAACTTCAAGTGTGTATCCATGGGTGTGGCCATGTATTTACATTCAACATGTCAAATTTTTTTTAGTAATTCCACTACATACTTCCCTTGGTTAATGAAGATTCCTTCTGCGCTCTTCCACACTTCAAGACCTAGAAAATAATTCATCAATCTAAGATTTTTCTTATCGAATTCTGCAGTGATATTCTTCTTACAATGTGATATTTGCTTCTCATTACCTGTCAAAAATAAATCATCCACATACAACAACAATATGACATGTTCATCATCCATAACCTTGAAGTAAAGGTTAGGATTAACCTTAGTTTTTGTAAATCCCAATCTCATTACAAAACTATCGATTCTTCCATACCAAGATATTGGAGCTTCCTTCAATCCATACAAATCCTTCTTCAATTTACAGACATGTGTTCTTCTGGATTTGAATTCAAAACCTTGTGGTTGTTCTATTTACACCTCTTCTTGAATAACACCATTTAGGAAGGTTGTTTTTACATCCATCTGGTGTAACTTCCATCTTGTCTTGGATGCTACTACCATGATGGTTATGATAGAAGTGTACCTTGCTACACGAGAAAATTTCTCTTCATAATCGGTTCCTTCCTTATGAGAGAATCCATGGGCCACATATTTGGATTTTTATTTCTCAATACTTCCATCGAATATATGTTTTATCTTGTAGATCCATTTGGAATATACCACACTCTTACCTTCTGGTTTGGGAACAACTTACCATACATTATTCTTCATTATCGATTGGTATTCTTCTATCATGGATTCTACTCATTCTTTTTTTTGAACAACTGCTTCACAACAAGTAGGTTATTTTTATACAAGATCACACATCAAAGCCACATAACTAGGAAATGACTTTGGCTTCTCGCTTTATCTTTTGGAGCCTTCTGGAGCACCATACCTTTTTTCTTCTTGAATATTATCACAATCCCAAGATGGATTTCACTTGTGGGAGATATTCATGTGGGGAGGTTGTTAGAGCTCCAATATATCATGTTCTTGCAGAGTCTCGTCATCAAGAGAAGGTGCAACTCTTTCATCAGTTTTTCATCTCTGGGAGCTACTACTTATTCATATGTTTATTCAAGTTGGAACTTTCTGAACTTCTTGAGAGTTGTATATTCATAAAAGGTTACATCCTTTACATATTCCTTCATGATCAATCTTTAGGTATTGCAGAACTGTGACTACCTTTCTCACATGTGGTAGGGATTTGTAGTTTATGTGAGAAAACTTTCTATGCCATAGTTCACATGGACTTGTAGTATCAGAAATCAAGGATTCTTCTGAGTGACCTTTCAGTTTATACAGGCCACCCTCTTCTTTCCCAATGAAAAATACATATTCTAGAGAACATATTATTCAACTTCTTCTTTTTCTAACTTCTTAGGAGGTTCTTTGTTATTCTCCTTCTTATAATATTCTTTATTTGTGGAACAATTTCTGGAAATGTGTCCTATCTTGTCATAATGGTAACACTGATAAGAGGAGAAATATTCTTCTTGTAATATCCCTCTTTATTATTTTGAAACTTCTTAGGAGGATAAGACCCCTTATGAGTTTCCTTCTTGAAATGATGTTTTCTTTTTCTTCTTCTAGTATGAGTAGCTAGAGCATGGTCATCATATCTAAGTAGTGCTTCTCGGTTAACTACTCTACCTTCCTCTTGAACCCATTATTCCCATAGGACATCAAATTTTAGGTTTTCCTTCCTTGCACATATTGTATGGATGAACGAGTCCCATGGTAGTAAGAACATTGAGAGTTGTTGGCCCTAGGGAAAGATAGGAAAAATTTAGTTAGAATTTTTCTCGGAAGTATGAAGAGTCTGGTCATAAGATAGAGGAAGCTACGACAGAGGATGAATGATGATAGAAGAAGAAGATACCGAGGAAGCTGTAACAAAGGAATAATGACGATTGAAGAAGAAGCTACAGAGGAAGATGCGATGAATGAAGAGATACAAAAAAGGAAGTAGCGATAGAAGGGAAGTTGTGATAGAAGCAACCACAAAGGAAGGAGTTCACAACAGAAGTAAAGATGTGATGAGATCATCCACGATGGAAGAAACCATGATAGAAGGCATGAAACAACTGAAATGGGTATCTGAAAAGATCATGGGCAGGAAGTGTGCTAAGAGTCACACATGTTTTAAGGAATAAAGCATATTTGTATTTTGGGCCGATAGTGCCTATTGACAGTTGTAACTAGAATAGGAATGGCAAACTATTGGCTAACATAATGAAGTTGACTAAATACAACATGTAAGATTCTATAAAAGGGAAAACCTAAGATATTTGTTTGTTAGAAATTTTATCCCTAACTAGTTACTTATTGGTTGTTTTCTGTTTGTAGAGTCGAAGAGTCGGCAATTCGTAGAGTAGAAGAGTGAGTTGACCCAAGCTGTGTGCGGATCAACAGTAGAGTGAACGAGAGGAAACTTCAGGGATTTGAGACCAGGGATCATGAGAGGAGAGAGAAGTTTGTATAGAATGTATAAGAATATATAGAACATAGTCTGTAAGCTGAGTGCAGAGATGAAAGGTGCCATATATTTCTCAGGTCAGATGAAGAGCACCTTTGGTTTTTCCCGGATGGGTTTCCACGTTAAATACTGTGTCAATTTGTGTTTTTTGAATGTATTTATGTCACATGAATGTATCCTATGAATAAGTGTTTATGTATTTTCTTATAAGTAGTTCTTGTATGCATCAGTTGCACTGTTGTTAGTTGAAATCACTATTAAGGAATTATATTGAATGTTGTAATCTCCATCGACAGATAAGTAGAGTAAAATATTGTATGTGCATAATAAGTATAAGTGATATAACCACTGTATTTGATTGAGCAAGTTGGTAAGGTGTCGTGAGAGTATAAATCCCCACCCAACTGTAGAAACTTGGTTCTGGTAGTTACCCATAAGAGATATATTGGGTGAGACTGCATCTGCATCGTAGGTGCTATTGAATGAGCCTTGCTCTATTGAGCTGATATCATATTCTTTGTTGTCATACAAAGAAGGTATGAACCTGGGTCGAAGGGAGAAATACCAACAAATGGTTTCATTGCCAGGATGAAATTTTAGTCGACCCTGCTAAAATTGCGATCATCATTAGCCTACCACCACCTACCACAGTGAAGCAACTAAGAGTAACATTGGGACATACATGATACTACAAAAAAATTATCAAAGGATATGCAGAGGTGACTGCTCCAATGGAGAAGTTATTGAAAAAATATGTTAAGTTCCATTGGATGGAAATTTTCCAAGAAATTATGTACACTTTAAAGAACAACATGGTTACAACTCTCATATGTGTATTTCCATACTAGAAAAAGGAATTGTATGTACATGTTGATGCATCATCTATCGCACTCAACGTGGTACTAGCACAGCTTGACGAATAGTCATTTGATCATCCTATTTTCTTTGCTACCCAAAAATTATTCACAGCAGATAAGAACTATACCACTATGGAAAGAGAAGGACTAGCTATGGTAGATGTTGAATAGAAATTCAGACACTATTTGATGGGTGGACATTTCACAATGTACACAGATTATTCAACACTAAAATACCTAGTGAACAAGACATTGTTGGGGGGGGATATTTGTCGTTGTCTTCTCCTTTTCTAGGAATTTTACTTAGAAGTCATTATTAAACTGAGTCGACTGAATTTAGAACCATACCACATGTCAAGGTATGAAAGTGGCGACGAACCTAGTAAGCTTGATGATAGTCTCCTCGACGTGCAACTTTTTGTGATAACAATGTTTGATGACCAATAGAGAGACATCATACAATTTTTAGTACGGGTTGTGCACCATTTGAATTTACTACTATGCAAAGGAAACAATTAGTTGTGCAAGTTGTATAATTCCAGTTGATGGTTGGACAGTTATATAAAATGGACCCTATTGAGATTCTTCATCACTGCATCTTGGAGAATGAATGACCGATGATACTAAATGAAGCACATATTGGTGTCACTTGAGGCCATTATGCTGGAAAAGATATGATGTGAAATATATTGCAAGAATCCTTGTGGTGGCCCACCATACATGTGGAGTCCTGAGAATACTGTCGCAACTATGACATTTTCCAAAGAATTGGAAATTCGTTGTGATGAGATGAAATTCCATTAGTACCACAAATAACTCTGTAGGAATCTAATAAATTGGTCATCGATATTATGGGCCCTATTAGTCCAATAGGGAAGTGCAAATGTGCAACATATATAATTATTGTGACCGGCTATCTAACCACATGGGATGAAGCAGTTCCAGTAAAAGATTGTACTATTGTGACTGCTGCTAAGTTTTTATTTGAAAATGTTGTGACTGATTTGGATGCCCAAAAGTTTTGATAAGAGACCAAGTTACACAATTTTTCAACCAGTTGGTTGAGGAACTAATGGAAGAATTCCAAATCTAGCATAGAAAGAGAATTCCATATCACTCTCAAGTGAATGGTACTATCGAAGCATTTAACAAATTCATGGAGACTCATGTTGAAAAATATTTGCAATGTCCAAAGAGATGATTGGGATCAAAAAATTTCTGCAGTAGTTTGGGCATATCATACGAATCGTAAGAAACTGATAGGTCGAACTCCATTTCAATTGGTATATGGAGAAGAAGTTTTAATGATGATGGAATACATTGTACCTAGCCTAAGGATTACTATGATCATGGAGATGAAAAATGTTGGTGTTGTTGAGGAAGTATTGTCGCAGCTGATACAATTGGAAGAAGATCGTTTTCTTGTAGGATACCATCAGAACATTGAGAAGAAAGGAAAAAAAGTATGGCATGATCGCCACATCAAGAACAAACAATTTCAAGTCAGAGGACTTGTTCTTCTATATGACACAAATTGTTCAAGCATCTAGGTAAGATGAAAATGCATTGGCTAAGACCATATATTGTTATGAAGATCACTGATGGAGGTGTAGTGCAATTGAAGAAGTTGGATGGAACACCTGTTAAAGGATTGGTGAACACAAGTTGGCTAAATCCTTATCAGGATAGCCGAGAATCGGTCAAATGAAAAAAAAAGAGGAAAAATTAAAGGGAAAAGAAAGAAAAAGAAAAAAAACAAAACCCTATAGAAATTTTTTATTTTAATTGCAGGAAATGAGTTGTCACAAAGAATAACGACAAACCATTGCAGACTGATAGTATGTCACAGAGAGAGGAAAATTGTTGCAGATTCTTTGTCAGTCAAAAGAAAAGAAATGATAGTGAAGGCAATCCATATGTCGCAAGGAAAGGAAAAACATCGAACGTTGGATACAGGTCGCAACAAGAGAGATGTTTTCGGAAGTCAAAATAGAGTCATCGAAATGACATATGGCTGTAATTAATTCAAAGGAATGCTTAATTAATTTAAAGGCCCAAGATATTTTGGCGGCATGGTTTTTTGTCACTTTAGTCAGGATTGCATAATAATTACCACTGATGTGATAAGAGAAGTGGCAGTTTGAGTAGCGGTTTGTGTATGATGATTTAGAAAATTGGCCCACATGATGAATAGTGTTGTCACATTTCCACTCATTATCCATGTGTGTAAAGGTATGATAGATTGAATAGGTAGACATTAATTCCATTCATTCCCAAGTTTCAGATCATATTTAGTGCATTCGAGAGAGAACTTGTTGTATGCAACTGTAGGAGCCGAAATGAGTTTTCTGTAGAGAATGGTTATTTTGATTTCCAGTACCAATACAATTGCAGAATACATTGTTGAGACACAATCTCCCACATCTATTATCAAACACACGAAAATAATTCTTCCACCAAAAATCATAGCTGCAAGGGAAGCATCAAATCACAAGTGATTCCTTTAGTGACTTTGAGACTAGACCCACTGGGTCCATCTGGTACAACAATGGGGAAACACTCTAGAATCTGAAATAAGAAAGCACCAGCACCACCAATGGAAAATAAAGAACTAATGGCTGAAAATATGCTACCAAATGATATTACACCCAAACCACCGAACATGCTGACGAATAGAATGACCAGAATTCAAAGAAAACCATTTAAAACATAAGTAAAATCTCAAGTAACGATCTTTTGTATAGAGTAAAATCAATTACATCGTAACCCAAAAAGTGTGTTAAAGTTTAAGACATTTTGGGAGTAACTTTACACACACAAAAAAGAGTAGTGTAAACAATTTCTTCTTTTTTAAATTCGAAGATAGTCCACAATTCATGGTGTTTTATGATTTTGGTATTTTTCACAAGAATCAGTTTGAAGTAAAAACACATTTCCCCTTTCCTACTTGGTCATGATTCCATATTGGATAAAACTATATTTACTTGGTTATATTTCACTGTTCATTGATACATAATCCTTCTTCAAATAACCTACCTATGGAGGGAGCATCTAAAAGGTTGTGCACAACTAGATCAACCGCTATTTGCAGTATATATCTTTTCCTTGGACTGACCCATTCCCTTGAAACATAGGTATATGTCCATGAGACACTTGTCCGCTCTTATGTACTATAGCATTCTCTATTCGTTTTCAAGCTAATAAATTAAAAAACACAAAAATCCAAAAAGGGGGATTACTTAATCTATTCATATTTCATCATGGATAAAATGGAAACAATCAGTGCCTTTTTCCCTTGAAAACGACACACATCCCCGCATCATTTATACGTACACCATTCACATTTTCCTTAAGAAGTTGTACCAATAATTTGAACTGATTGTTGATGTATATGTAACTTCGGAATGTATTCTTCTATATATTTTATATTATTGTAACCCGATGTTTATTCCGGGATGTTTCTATTATGTATTTGAGTCATGTGGTCATGCCTCGATGTTCCGATCAAGAGGATTAATAATGTAACCAAGTCATGTCAAGTCATTAGGTAAGTCCCCACAGTTTAGGGGCACTTGAGTTATTATACACTAATTAAGGTGTAGGCTCGAGTAGTAATTATTAGGGTTGAGCCTACGTGTGAAATGGAAACTTAAGTGAACGGACTAATATAAATAGAGAGTGTGTGTCTCTCTATTTATCACTTGTGACTTAGCTCTCTTGCTCTCTCAAGTGTGGCGCACTTTTGGAGAAGGAAATTCTTGTGCTTGACAGAAGACAGAAGGCTGCTATTGTGAAGGGAGGTCATCTTACTGTTTTGGGTTCACATCTTGTGGTGATACTATCTTAGAGGAAGTTGAGGGGTTTTCTCCATTTATGTTTTTCCCTCCTAAAATCTTTGTGTCTCTTGTCTCTTGTGATGTGCTTATGTGAATGCTGTGCTTGTTATTCTCTCAGTGAAAAGATCTTGTTATAATGCTAGCTTAAATGTTGAAAAACTAACATGGTATCAGAGCTAACCTGAGAAGAAGACATTGTGCAGCTACAGGAACTAGGGATTCCTATTTTTTGGATCTTCCTCCACAGTTTTTCAGCACAAGTATGCTAGGATGACTCTCCATTGAAGGGTGCATCTTTCTATCGATGCGGAATTCAATTTCAAGCATTTTCAGTTTCGATGTGGAAATTAGGGATTTCTATAGAGGAGGAATTTTTGAGTGAGACCTACATAGAATTTATCTCCTCATCAAAACCGAAATTTAGAGACCTGGATCAATAAATTTGGTTGGGTAAATCTCTGGAAAAGTCAAACCCTAGTTTGACCCCTAGCTAGAGAAACCCTAAATGCTAAAACTGCTAAGTTTTGGTACAGTAGCTATATTCCGATATTGGAGAAGTCTCAGAAGCTGAAAATTGCAGGGGCCGAATATAAAATCCTGATTAACAATTTTTCCAAATATCAGCCTCATATTCGCTATATTCTGGGAGATATGATCTCTCCAAGTTAGGGTTTCAGACTCTTCCAGAATTCATCCCTAAACAGGACATCTGGGGAGATCTGCAATATATTGGGCTACAGAGGTCCAAATGGAATTCCTGAAGATGTTATAGAAAGGTCACGGAATTTACTTTCTGTGGTATGAATATCAGACTCAGAGGATGAACCAGTGACACGTGGCATTCCGTACAACTTCGCTGTTCTGAACAGTCCTGTAACAGGTCACCTTGGGAAAAGGATCATAAATCCAAAATGGTGAAACCAATTCTGATGAAAACTGTGTTGTTGGATCAGGGACATGCGAGGTTAACGCAGTGAGAAATTTCAGACACAGAGGATCAGTAAATTCAGAGATATCACAGAAACAGTAACAGGCATTTCTGGAGAAGAAATCAGAAAATTAGGGCTTCCTGTTCTGGGAGCTTCCCTCCACTGTTTTCAGAAAAGGAGTACATTGGACAACTCCATTTGAAGAGATATATTTGTTGGTCCTATCAGATATGAAAGATTCCAAGTTTTGAAAATTAGGTTTTCTGCGACAAACCCTAGATCAACGAACTCCGGGACAAGGACGGATACCTCAAATCAATTGGACATCTACATGAGTATAGAGGTTCCAGTTTTTACATAAGGAGATTACAAGCGATCTTGACAGGTATGAATCATCGAGGTATGTTTTGATATTTGTTCATGATTAATTTTATGGTATTTTTGCCTTCATGTTATGATGGTTAGTACAATCCTGATTTTGGATTTGTCGTACCACCTTAACAAAATTATGAATGCATGATAGAAGATATTCATTGGTTAGGGTGTTGACACTTATGACTGTACTGATGCATTTTGGTGTTGTATGAGGTTTATGTT
>LPNX010608201.1:3117-39332 GCA_001517045.1 Pseudotsuga menziesii
TTTATCCAAAAGTAACCTGAAGTACATGTGTCTCCACAACTATCCAAGACTATCCAAGCCACATGTACATGTATCCAAAACTATCCAAGCCACATGTACATGTAAGTGAAATGTCAATGTACATGTCTCCAAAAGTACATGTATCCAAAACTGTCCAAGCCACATGTACATGTATTGAAATGTACATATCCCATAAGACACATCAAAACTCAAGCTTCCTCTTGTTATTTCTCGAGGTTGATCCTGTAGGCACAACTCTAGGACCAGTGTGCATCTCTGGATCTTGCAAATTAAATATCAATTGTTAATTCAACTAACTATGTACTAATACATTAGCTCAATAAAATACCATATCTAAATTAACTCAACAATTATCAAAATGTTAATGGACATTGCATGAAACAATTGGTCATTAATGGACATCTCACCTCAGTGAGAGACTGTGACAAAGGGGATTTTGTTCCTTGTGTAGCAGATGGAATTGTTGGTTGAACATCAAGGATGGTCGCATCCATGGTCAAACCAGAGGGGGCAGGAACTGGTGGTGGTGGTGGTGGCTACAATCACCAAATGTTAAAATAGTTAGACATGTGCATGAATAAACAATAGAAAACAATAACACACTATGTCTAGATCATGTTCAAATATTTGTACCTCTGTGTGGCTTGTTGTTATTGCAGATATCACATTGATTGCTGCATCAATAAATCCTACTGTTGGTGGCTACAATCACCAAATGTTGAAATAGTTAGACATGCATGAATAAACATACGCCAACAATAATAAACTATGTAACGATCATGTTGAAATAGTTGTACCTCTATGTGACTTGTTGCCATTGTAGATGCAGCACTGACTGCTACATCAACCATCCCTGCAAGGTTTTCAATAGTACTTTCTAGCTCCTAATGCAGTAAAAATGCAAATCAAACATTAACAAAACATTTTATGCACTAGATTTCAAGTTAACCAAGAAATATCATCGAAGGATATGCATTACCATGGTATCAGTATCTCCATGGTCATGGACAACTGGACTCTTTCTAGGAGTAGGCCACCTCATATACACATGACCCTTGTTCACATATAGCATATGAGGAGATACAACTCTAGGAAATGGTCCAAGTGTTTCGGTTGGTTCCTATAGTCAACAAGAGTTCATGTAGTTAGACATGCATGATTCAACAAACATACATGTATTTAAAAAATGACATTTTTTAAATGTTTAAAATGTTTACCTCCATCACTACTTTCCCCTGTGAAGGATCTGGCATCTACCAGTTTAATAATTGTAAATATTAGACCGTAGATAGAATTAGTGAACTAACATGTAAAATGTGTGGAAATTAACAAATTAATAAGTATTAAAAAACTGACATTTTTAAAATGTTTATCTCTGTGTGAGATACGACAACGGGTGCTATATGAATCTCTCCACCAACCAAGGGATCAGTGGATGGAATGTCATGCCCAGATATTTCCTCGGTCGATATGACCATGGATCCTACCTCCATCACTGCTTTCTCCTGTGAAGGATCTCGCATCTGCAAGTTTAATAATTGTAAATATTAGACCGTAGATAACATTAGTGAACTAACATGTACAGTATGTGGAAATTAACAAATTAACAAGTATTAAAAAATTGAAATTTTAAAATGTTTACCTCGGTGTGAGATACGGCAATGGGTGCTATAGGAATCTCTTCACCAACCAAGGGATCAGTGGATGGAATGTCATGCCCCTCTGTAGAGTGTGGAACATGAAACTCTGGGGCGTCGTTGTTGGCATAAAGCATCAACTGCAAGTTCACAAAATCAATATATTAGCTCAAACTATACATATGTGTACAAAGAGGAAATAAATGAAGAATTTATTACAATTAACCATATACATACATCACTCAAAAACCCACGGAAGACAACATCTGACGAAAGACCATAGCAGGGATGACCACACGATGTGCACTCGTGAGGCTCAAAAGTAGGCTGGGAATGTGTTGATGGTGCTGCACTAGTATATGGTCCTGCACTAGATGGGGATACTGCACTAGTGGGTGGTACTACACTAGAAGATGGTCCTGCACCGTGACAACCTGGTGTATGTACCACACCAAGGAAAAATTTCCCTTCCTCACCCATATGTTGAACCATAGTTCTATGGCGAACAACTACTCGTGCCAAACTCAAATATGCATCACGTGTCTGTGGAATAACATGATGTAGAGGTGGGACATCTGGACCAGGAAACTTCCTACGAGGTGCAAGGATAGGGTGATCAACGTCTCGAATCCTGGAATTGGGTCGGTTTTGGGGCATCCCCCCACTGATCCCCGAAAACGGAAATATATCAAAATAGTTTACGTGTTTACCCAACATGAACACTGCATACATCATTCGAAGGAAATACAGGGGGATTTCCCTATTGTTGTGTGGTGGCATATCAAAAACCATATACCATCTATCCATCCAGTTATCAACAAATGGCTGATATGTGCACCACTCGATAGAGATATGTGGCCTATTTTCATTTGGGATTTCCCCCATGCGAGGGTCCCTAAACAATGAAAATATATGCTCTTTGGTAATTTTCAACTTTTTTATTGGACTGTAGCCAAGCCCATCAGCCTACTCTCGTCTTTTTCTTTCTCTATATGATGTAATATCATATAGTATGTTGCTTGACAATGTAATAGTCTCAACAATTGCATCCAAATTGGATGCAAGTGAACGTCGAATCCTATCACCGCCACTAAAAGCAGTACTGAGTCCTCTCAACTAGGCAAGCTCAATCTATATTTCAGCATTGGTGTCCATAGCCGCAACTGCAATAAAAAAATCAATAAGGAAATCATTAGAAACATATACTAGTATATAATGACATCTCTTCAAAATTGAAAATGTAAATTAAGGAAAACTCAAGTAGGCAATTTAATGGCATTCACTTACATACATTTAAAACTTAAAATTAAACATTTAACAATTAAATAGTGAGGCTCATTCAACTTCTTTCTAGAATTTAAGGCACTTTTTCACCCTCAAAGGTGACTTTTCCATGCACAATTGGGTTTAAACTTATTTGAATTTAGGAGTGCTATTTGGACATGTTTTGGCCTTTACGTCCCTTGGATATGTAAAAGAAAGGGGCAAGGTACTATTAGGACATGTGAGGCAAGAGAAAGGGTGTTACGGAGAGAAATTCCTATGGCTTGGGGTACCACAACAGACAGCTTGACTCTAGAAATCAATCCTTTCCAATATGCAATAGAAATTAAATGTCTAACACTAAAGGATCAGACCTCGTACCTTATTCTGGACGGTTGAAGTAGATCCCTGTTGAGATTTCCAACTTCAGCTTGAATTGATAGATTACTTCCTCAACAACAAGTAAACAATACAAGCATTCTATATATCATGGTGTTAGATCTATTCTAGCATATATAATCAATAATGTATAAGAATTTGACATAATCCCATGGATAAAATATACATCCAAACACATATTATTGGACAGGAAAAGATATTTCTATTAATATAAATCATAGATTACAAGATACAACCTCTAACAGCATGTCTGCAAACCGAAGAAACTGAATCCCCCACTTGGGCCTCCACCACTTCAATCCTCCATCTCTCAATAGCAAGCTCACAAGCAAAAGGCAAGCTTGGGAAGAACACAAAAGTGCTCCAAGGGACAAAGGGATGCAGACTCAAGCATAAGTTCCGGCAACAACGGACTATAGTTTCTTTGCTCTCAATTCTCTCTTATGCCTTCAATGTACCAAGGGGTTCCTTATATATCTTTTCAAAGGGGTAATGAAAGGTCGAATCCGAGCGATCTCAAGGCATAGGGAAGGCCAGGAGTCAAATGAGTCGGATCCATGTCAAGGAAAACTCCAAAAGGATTTGGATTATGCACACATCCCGATGTACACAGTTTTAGTGGTCAAACCCGCATATATAGGCGCTTATAGGTTTAAAATTCGCGTGTATCATTTTTCATATGTTTTTCGGGATGATCAAGGAAACATCAAAGGACAAAAAATGGTCCATGGGGTCTAAGGAGTCTGTAGCGGGACAGGGGAAGGCCATACAAAGTGTGATTCACCTGGAGTGGTGAAATCTACTATAACAGATGCCCCCTAATGTGTGAGGTCAGAGGGGTCATATGATGGCCAAAATACATTATAATTCCATCCCAGAAGTGGAGTGATGAAGGATCCCAAATGGAAGACCAGCCACCCAATCAGCATAGTACAATAATACAACTCTGCATACAACTGCAAATACATAGAGCAGTCCCGGATACATAAGAATACAATGGCCATGAATAGGCATGAAACATGATATCACATATGTGGTCATCGCCACGTACAATATACATAGCTCAGAATCTCCATGATGAAGATATACAAAGGACCATGATCTCCAAAATGGATGAAGATATATACTAGATCAAGATCTCCATAGTGGCTAGAAATGTCTGACATATACTCGAATCAAGTCACGAAAGCGGAAATCTCATGAACACCGACACGATCAAGGAGGTAGCATATAAGAGATGCCACCAATCTAGAAAGTCTTCTACACAAACCGCTACGAGTACATGTCCTACTATGCAAATAGAGGTGTCAAGGTCGAATAGAGGTGGATGGAACTTGCTCCAACTGTGCTAGAATGGCATTATTGAGCCAATGTATGCACGAGACTGGAGACAATGAATTTGGGAATATGGTTACAGACATGAAAAGTTTCAAATATATCAACTATGAAATAGTCCCAGGGAAAGAAAGCAAAAAAATACAATTGGTGACATCTCAGGTACATGCATTTATCTATAAATTTATGTTTAAACAGTTGCATTTCATTCCTTACTTACAAAAAAACCTGATATTGAGATCATTTTGTTTCAACAGGTACATTTCCTCGTGGTACTATACTTTCAGTTGTTGATTTTGTCGAGAACTACACTCTGCAACCTCAAAATGAGATCCAAAGTTAGTATTATCACTCTGAGCAGGTTTCCTTGATGGTGCATATCACATATAGGCATGGCCCAAATAGCGATGAAGAGCAAAGAGAAATTCTAAAGGAATATCACTTCTACATAAGTGATGATAGGTGCCATGACTTCCACTATGTACGCCATTGCTTCATCATGTTCCATGATCATTTCAATGGCGGAAACATATAGATGGATCGACACTGGATTGGTCTGATGGATGTGCTAATCAGTTAAAAAATGCACGCATATGTCAATGGTTGTGTTCATTGCATAAAAACTACAAATTTCCACATATGTGGAACTATTTTGAGACTGGGCATGGTAAAGGAAAGCATGATGGAGCCGGATCATGTGTCAAAACAACCCTATGAAGAGAGGAATTGAAATTATCTACAATATCTACTATTCAAAATGCTCAATCTATAGTCAGTAATGGGAGAGGAATCAACTATGCGAGTAGAATCCACAAGAAAGAGACATGTGGAGAGATTTTTTTGGGAGGTGGTAGACATAGATCGTTCACATGCATTGGAATGCAAGACTGTTCTTGGGACTCGTGGCTTTCATTCGGTTCGAAGCTCTGATAACCCAGTATTTGAAATTTGGACTAGAAAACTCGCTTGTTTTTGCCCTCCTTGTTGTGATGGTGACTAGGACGTGTGTGAATCATTGGATTGGGTTGATGGATGGGATTACATATCACTTCCACTTGATCAGCATGCAATTGTTGAGTTAACTCCATTGGAAGAAAACCAATCGTCTATTTATATAGATTTTGATCCCTTATACAACCTGGTATGATGCATTTCCTTAACATTTTTTTGCAAAATTTACGTAGTCTTGAAACTCACATTAATGGCCTTGTATCACACAAAAAATATTTGATCTTATACCTACAATCATATTATGCAGGACACATATACGTAGTGGTTTCCTCAAAAGATAGTGAATGGGATGGTGATTACTGATTGGCACATTGTATAGAGGGAAAGAAAACCCTCATTATGTCCATGACTGATGATGAAAACAACCACTTCCCCATCGGGTCTATGGTTGTTAAAGGTGAAAACCTTACACATGACAACAATGCAAGAAATAAGGGTGGATATGTTTACAGGGATTACAAACTAGGTGCAAGTGTGTATCACTTTACCAACTTAATCATTGGTACAAACCTCTAGGTACGAACAAAGCCTAGCCGAAATTCATCGAAGGTACGCTACTTCTTACCGGATATAGAGCACGAGAGACTAATGGAGACCATCATTATAAGAGATGATCCGGAGGGCTTGGTTGTATGATAGTAGGTGGGATCTGGCATGATGAGGTATGTATCATAATTTTAATTTGCCCATGTATGTTTCTTATGAATATGTCAATTTTGTGTTCTTGATATGCGAAATTTTCCATAATGTTGTTTATAAATATGCCAAAAGTTCTCTTGTATGTCAAGTTAATGAACATGCCAAATTTTACATATGATCAATAGACCATATATATCAATCATATGAACATTTCAATATCTCATTCACATGATATACATAACATTAGAATACATACATGTACCTCTGTAGGTCATACCTATCAAAGTTCTTTGTAGGCTCTGTTACAAGACTAAAACCCTAATTTTTCAAGTAGATAATATTGTCAATGTTTTCAGCCGATATATACAACTAGGATGATGGAAACAAGATGCCACAATGATAAACTTATGTTTTAAGGCTTGTATAATTTCCTTCTTGACAACTCACCTCTTATACCCGCATGTCCATTGCCAAAGGGGTAGTGCCTAGTAGTGTTGGAATTTCATCTCAATTTTTTTATTGAGAAGTTTAATTTCTACTTAAAAGATAATAAAAGATAATAAGAGATTTATTTAACTTTGTTTTTAGTTTATTATGATTTTTTGAACATTGAAAGTGGAAGAAAATAACCTACTAATATTGACACAAACAACTCAAAAGTAACATGCTTCAACATTATGCATATGAAGTATTCANTTTATTATGGTTTTTTGAACATTGAAAGTGGAAGAAAATAACCTACTAATATTGACACAAACAACTCAAAAGTAACATGCTTCAACAATATGCATATGAAGTATTCAAAAGTAACATGCACTAACATTATGCATGTGAAGATATTAAGTGATACACTTAATAAACAAACAAAATTTGGAACCTCTCATGCTTTCGAAAGGTTAATGTTTCATGTAATGCATAATAGAAAATTTTGGGAGGTTGACATGTTGGGTCATTGGTGTAATTGAAATTGTGATATTTTAATTTTCAATTAAAAGATATGATTTTATTAAGGAGTTTAATTTCCAATTAAAAGATAACAATAAACTCATTTACTCATGTTTCTCATTGATCATGTATTATAAAAATCCTGAAACAAAACAACATACTAGCACTGACAGAGACAACTCAAAAGTAACATTAAGTCGTTGATGCACGGAAAGCCATGGGAAGTGGGGATGCGGTTGGCGTTGCCATATTTTCCATGCCAAAACACGCTAGCAGGAGTTGAAGGAATACAAAATTGCGGCTCCATGAGGTTTTTTGTGCACCAGGTGTCCCTGAACGGTATCTAGAGGTGATTTGCAACTCGCCATAGATTGATGATCGAGCCTCCGATCGATGAACCGTCGATTCCATTGGATTCGTGACATGGGATTATAGCTAGGGGGGGTGCCTCTCCCTCCTGTCCATTGCCCAGTGACCTCCATCTACGATGGTTTCTGAAGCTATGGTTTCGCTCAGTAGGGGACAATGCAGTCACACCAACAAGGGCCAAAGCTGGAAAGCTGTGGATGGTGGGGATGCAGTTGGCGTTGCCATATTTCCCATGCCCAAACACGCTAGTAGGAGTTGATGGAATTCAAAATTGCGGCTCCATGAGTTTTTTTGTGAATCAGGCACAAGTCCACTAGGTCTCCCTATATGGTATCTGGAGGTGACCTGCAACTTGCCATAGATCGATGCTCGAGCCTCCGATCGATGAACCATCAATTCTGTTGGATTTGTGACATGGGATTTTAGCTAGGGGGGGCCTCTCCCTCCTGTCTATTTCTCGGTGACTTCCGTCTACGGTGGTTTCTGAAGCTAGGGTTTCACTTAGTAGGGGACAATGCAGTCACGCCAACGGGGCCAAAGCTGGAAAGCCATGAACGATGGGGATGAGGTTGGATTTTCCATATTTCCCATGCCCGAACATGCTAGTAGGAGTTAACAAAATACAAATTGCGGCTCCGTGAGGTGCTATAGGAATCTCTTCACCAACCAAGGGATCAGTCGATGGAATGTCATGCCCCTCTGTAGAGTGTGGAACATGAAACTCTGGGGCGTCACTGTTGGCATAAAGCATCAACTGCAAGTTCACAAAATTAATATATTAGCTCAAACTATACATATGTGTACAAAGAGGAAATAAATGAAGAATTTATTACAATTAACCATATACATACATCACTCAAAAACCCACGGAAGACAACATCTGACAAAAGACCATAGCAGGGACGACCACACGATGTGCACTCGTGAGGCTCAAAAGTAGGCTGGGAATGTGTTGATGGTGCTGCACTAGTATATGGTCCTGCACTAGATGGGGATACTACACTAGTGGGTGGTACTACACTAGAAGATGGTCCTGCACCGTGACGACCTGGTGTATGTACCACACCAAGGAAAAATTTCCCTTCCTCACCCATATGTTGAACCATAGTTCTATGGCGAACAACTACTCGTGCCAAACTCAAATATGCATCACGTGTCTATGGAATAACATGATGTACAGGTGGGACATCTGGACCAGGAAACTTCCTACGAGGTGCGAGGATAGGGCGATCAACATCTCGAAGCCTGTAATTGGGTCGGTTTTGGGGCATCCCCCCACTGATCCCCGAAAATGGAAATATATCAAAATAGTTTACGTGTTTACCCAACACGAACTCTGCATACATCTTTCGAAGGAAATACAGGGGGATTTCCCTATTGTTGTGTGGTGGCATATCAAAAACCATATACCATCTATCCATCAAGTTATCAACAAATGGCTGATATGTGCACCACTCGATAGAGATATTTGGCCTATTTGCATTTGGGATTTCCCCCATGCGAGGGTCCCTAAACAATGAAAATATATGCTCTTTGGTAATTTTCAACTTTTTTATTGCACTGTAGCCAAGCCCATCAGCCTACTCTTGTCTTTTTCTTTCTCTATATGATGTAATATCATATAGTATGTTGCTTAACAATGTAATAGTCTCAACAATTGCATCCAAATTGGATGCAAGTGAACGTCGAATCCTATCACCACCACTAAAAGCAGTACTGAGTCCTCTCAACTAGGCAAGCTCAATTTGTATTTCAGCATTGGTGTCCATAGCCGCAACTGCAATAAAAAAATCAATAAGGAAATCATTAGAAACATATACTAGTATATAATGACATCTCTTCAAAATTGAAAATGTAAATTAAGGAAAACTCAAGTAGGCAATTTAATGGCATTCACTTACATACATTTAAAACTTAAAATTAAACATTTAACAATTAAATAGTGAGGTTCATTCAACTTCTTTTTAGAATTTAAGGCACTTCTTCACCCTCAATGGTGACTTTTCCATGCACAATTGGGTTTAAACTTCTTTGAATTTAGGAGTGCTATTTGGACATGTTTTGGCCTTTACATCCCTTGGATATGTAAAAGAAAGGGGCAAGGGACTATTAGGACATGTGAGGCAAGAAAAAGGGTGTTACGGAGAGAAATTCCTATGGCTTGGGGTACCACAACAGATAGCTTGACTCTAGAAATCAATCCTTTCCAATATGCAATAGAAATTAAATGTCTAACACTAAAGGATCAGACCTCGTACCTTATTCTAGACGGTTGAAGTAGATCCCTGTTGAGATTTCCAACTTCAGCTTGAATTGATAGATTACTTCCTCAACAACAAGTAAACAATACAAGCATTCTATATATCATGGTGTTAGATCTATTCTAGCATATATAATCAATAATGTATAAGCATTTGACATAATCCCATGGATGAAATATACATTCAAACACACATTATTGGACAGGAAAAGATAATTCTATTAATATAAATCAGAGATTACAAGATACAACCTCTGACGGCATGTCTGCGAACCGAAGAAACTGAATCCCCCACTTGGGCCTCCACCACTTCAATCCTCCATCTCTCGATAGCAAGCTCGCAAGCAAAAGGAAAGCTTGGGAAGAACACAAAAGTGCTCCAAGGGACAAAGGGATGCAGACTCAAGCATAAGTTCCGGCAACAATGGACTATAGTTTCTTTGCTCTCAATTCTCTCTTATGCCTTCAATGTACCAAGGGGTTCCTTATATAGCTTTTCAAAGGGGTAATGAAAGGTCGAATCCGAGCGATCTCAAGGCATAGGGAACGCCAGGAGTAAAATGAGTCGGATCCATGTCAAGGAAAACTCCAAAAGGATTTGGATTATGCACACATCCCGATGTACACGGTTTTAGTGGTCAAACCCGCGTATATACGTGCTTATAGGTTTAAAATTCGCGTGTATCATTTTTCATATGTTTTTTAGGATGATCAAGGAAACATCAAAGGACAAAAAATGGTCCATAGGGTCTAAGGAGTCTGCAACGGGACAGGGGAAGTCCATACAAAGTGTGATTCACCTGGAGTGGTGAAATCCGCTATAATAGATGCCCCCTAATGTGTGAGGTCAGAGGGGTCATACGATGGCCAAAATACATTATAATTCCATCCCAGAAGTGGAGTGATGAAGGATCCCAAATGGAAGACCAGGCACCCAATCAACATAGTACAATAATACAACTCTGCATACAACTGCAAATACACATAGCAGTCCCGGATACATAAGAATACAATGGCCATGAATAGGCATGAAACATGATATCACATATGTGGTCATCGCCACGTACAATATACATAGCTCAGAATCTCCATGATGAAGATATACAAAGGACCATGATCTCCAAAATGGCTGAAGATATATACTAGATCAAGATCTCTATAGTGGCTAGAAATGTCTGACATATACTGGAATCAAGTCACGAGAGCTGAAATCTCATGAACACCAACACAATCAAGGAGGTAGCATATAAGAGATGCCACCAATCTAGAAAGTCTTCTACACAAACCGCTACAAGTACATGTCCTACTATGCGAATAGAGGTGTCAAGGTCGAACATAGTAGTCCATTGTCTGATTACCGGTCATTAATGTATACCATTAACAGATGCGAGATCACCCACCGATAATGAAAATGGGAATCAAGGTACTAGAACGCAAACTAACAAGTGTGAATAAATGTGTTGAGGTCGAACACTTGAGAGGATCCATCGATCAGGGGACATTGATGTATTCCCAAGAACTGTTGATGGCGAGAGAACCTGCCACTAATGACTACAAGTCTCAAGGCACTCAAAATGACTCTAGATTCCAATCCCAGAATAAATGATCTGAAGTGGATGGGATGAAATCCGCTGGAAGGAGGGCATTAAGGCATCCCCCATCATCCAACACGAGGTACTCAGCAAAGTTGTATAATGTGGAAGGACTCGATCATAAGGTGCACGAACCAGTAACTGTACCGGGAATCGCCAACATGCAAAGTCAAGATAACTGAGGAATGGCTGACTCAGGTTTCAACTTCCTTAGAACAAGAGCATAACGGTGTATGGTGACTGAATGAAGGTAGCATAGAATCAATATACAAACTGGGACATCTCTGCGACACAGGAGACATCGACAGAGGCTCTATAGGGTCTGGAAGCTTAACCAGTCAGTGGAGATAAACTTAGATAAACGAGTACAGCTCCTAAAGTAAAACTATAACCCAACCAATGGATGTGATATACAATGATCTATTCGAAGGCGGCACGACTCGACAGCTGCCAAAGATAACATCTTTCCTTATCCGGATTTTTGGTTTTTTGATTGTTTTTGGACTTTTTCAGTTATTTAAAAAGCTTGAAAAAACAATAAAATAGATTTATAGTTACAGACTAGGAGGAGACAAGTGTCATAAGGGAAAACAAACTAGTTCCAAGTAGTGGAACATACCTATGCTCAATGCAAGGATACATGTGTAGGATATCAACACTCGGGGGAAAATCCCCTCCTGGTAAAAAGGGAATCAAGCTGCGAAGGATATGAAAAAATGGCTCTGCATGGCTAGACATGAGACAAGCTCGGGCTATATGGCTGAAACGCAATGTCAGGAGAGCCGGCATAAAGCTCAATAAGACAAGCAAAGCTCATGATAATGCATTCACAACTTGACATAAGGGAGTCCTGAGGGAAATAGGCCAGCATAATATCAAGAGGAGTATGATGCTCTTGCGAAATGTCATGGCAGTACTATACAATGGACTCCCACACCCTAAAGGAGAAAACGTCAGCATGGGCACCGAATGCAAATAAGGCACTATCTAGGGTACCCATGGAAGGTAAAGCTCTACCACTCATATCATACCACTTCTAAAGCAACAAGAAGGTTCCGTGACATAATAGAGTGGGTTCATACCTAAGGCCATGATGAGATGGTCATAAGGTCATGCAAAATGCAAATGGTGGTGAAACCTAACCTATATTCTAGTTTAGACATGATACCTGAGATCGGCATGAACGGGTCAATCCAAAGGCTGAAACGACACTGAAAAAGGTCTTCTACATCACCAATTATGTCAAAAATGATCCAAAATGGTTAGAAAATGTCGAAACTATATAAAAGGGGGTAAAATTTTTCAAATATTTGAAAATTTTTTATAAATAGTAAAAATTATAAATCATTTGAAACTTTTACCCATTTGAGCTCTGATTTTCAACAGCGAATTCCAAGAGATCCAGCCGGCGGAATTCACTACCGTTTCTTCCAGGTATTTACTCATGCTCTCCTCTTGCATTTCGATATAATTTTTATGAATTTCCATGGTCTAATCAGGTTTCTAGGCCAACCCAATATGAGCACTACGGCCCACGTGGAAATTGAGGTTTTTTCCACGTATAAGGCTGGATATACACAGAAAACGGCCTCAAACCCGCGTATATACGTGGATGTTTTGAAAACAGTCGCGTATGAGGCTGCACATATGGTTTTTCAATAAACTAATGGGAAAATTTCCAATTTTTTGTGCAGGATGGTCCTAGAGTGGAGAGAGCGTGAGCATGGTGAAGTAGAGGAAGCAGTAAGGGCCGATTTAATGGCTCAACAAGCTTTACGTGCATGCGGACTCTACAAGTTTTGGTGTCTTAGTGGTTTGAGGGCCAAACCAAGACTGTTACAGATGCTGGTAGACTATTGGGATCTAGACTCGGAGTCCTTCCATATTGATGGGATGTCCCTCACCATAGAGGTGGAGGACATATACTTTATCACAGGGATTTCTAGACGAGGGGAGGTGGTGAACCTTCGTTCCCGTGGTGGGCCAAGGGGTGGCCTGACTATCGACAAGTACATTGCAGTGTACTGTTATCCAGACATCGAGAAGGTGGGGAGTCAGGTCCCTACCAATGCTATACAGGTGTTGGGCCTAAATGCCATATTGTTGACACTGGGCAGGATAGCTAGCTTAGCATCACTCCACCAGGCCTCGCAGCCTCTGATGTTCTATGCAGTGGAGTGCATGAGACCCACTATTTACGACTGGAGTACTACACTACTGAGCAACATGAAACACCAACTCAGTGAGTGTAAGGTAGGCAGGGTGCGGAACTTCAGGTTTAGCAGTATTCTGAGCACGTTTTTATTCGAGCGTGTTCCAGGATTAAGCCCTAGAGTGGACGTTCCTCTACACAGGGTTCGAGATCCGGCCCAACAGCGTTGGGCAGATGCTATGCACAGATTGGGGGGTGGTAGGGTGGCCAACTCATATCCAACTGACTTCTTTCCATGATGGCGATGACAGATAGTTGCCATTAATGACTACCCCTATGCAGGGATATATTTCTGGGGGGACCCGGACATGCCGCTACCACCAGGATCGGCATATGGCGATATAGGTAACAAATATCGACCCTCACTCTTTTTAAATTTTTTGAGTTATTTAATTTTTTTTTTTTTTTCTTGATTATATGGAATCAAAAAGACATGTTTTTGTGCGACAATACATAGTGACATCTACCATTTGTGTGCAGATGTGGGACCACGGCGGCCAGAGGGCTTCCCTTGTCATAGATGAAGGGGAAGAGGAGATGACATAATGGGTGTGGATGCAGAGCGAATGCCCCAAAGCATTCATATCAACTTTGCGAGACTGACTCATAGAGTTCCCATGGTGCAAGTCAAGGACTTGCTTGAGGCCATGCAGCGGCATGTGGTGGGTGTACCATGTGCATGGGTGCGTTTATTTCGACGGCTGGCTAGAGCCGTAGTGGCGTTCCATGATCACAAACCTCCTCCTCCTCCATAGGATTAGACACCTGGGAGTGTATACATTTTGTATGACCGTGTATTATATGATGATGGCTTAAAATCCCCAATTTTGTATCATGACACTATGTATTACCACATTTTTGATGTATATATAAAAAAGTTTTATGGTGATCGATTTATTTATTTACATGTAAAAATTGTGTTTGTGATTAATTTATTGTGAATGAAACAAATGCCAATCTAACACGTAGTTAGCATAAGAGTCAGCAACTTGATTATTATTTCTTGAAATGTTTATATATGTTATATTGTCAAATTGTCGTTCTAACAATCTCACACACAAGAACCTTCTCAATAACATCAGATCTCTAACATGGTACAAACCATTGAGCTGTGACACTACTAACTTCGAATCAAGACGTACCTCAAGAGATAGAATGCCGTGTAGAATGGCATCCCGTAGAAGCTCAATAATGGTGCTTTATTCGGCAACATTGTTGGAAGATGGCCGTAGACATACACCTCCTGAAGACAGTACTTGACCTGTAGGAGTATAAATCGCCCAAGTAGCAGAGGCTGAGTGTTGAGTGTGACGGCTTGCACCATCCGCGAATCCTATGTAGGTGGAAGATTCCATTGACATCTGCCAAAATAAATGGAAACTAATCACAAACCCAATCACGATAAGAAAAATACCTAACTATGCAAAGCTGTACAATAATATACAATAAGCGGCCTTGGCTGAAAATCATGCATAGTATTTCTTAAGATAGAGCCCATTTCTAGGCTCCGCCAAGGCCGTCCCTTCGTAATCCACTAACTCATAGGCACCCTTCTCTAACACACGCTTGACCACGTAAGGACCAAGCCACATAGGATTAAATTTCCCTGCCCCCAAGGGTTCTTTCGGTTGATCCCACAAAAGGACCAAGTCTCCTTCACTAAACGCCCTTGGACAGACAGAATTATCATATTGGGCCTTTATGCGACGCTTATTAACCTCTAGAGCCACCAAGGCATCCCGACGCTACTCATCAAATTGCTTAAGGTGAACCAAACGCTCCTCCAAAGGTGAAGTGTCTGGTAAGAGTTCCACAGCTAGCTTCAACGAAGGAATCTCGCATTCAACAGACAATATCGACTCCACTCTATGTACAAGTTGATATGGAGAAAAACCAGTGGCAGTCTTAACAACGGTTCAATATGCCCACAAAGCTGGGTATAACATAATGTGCCAATTCATCTTGCTTTGTGTGATGTTTCGTTGGAGAATGGATTTGAGTGATTTATTCACTGCCTCTACCTGTCCATTCGCTTGGGGGTAGTAAGAAGAGGATTGCTCTTGCTTATACCCTAACTTCAATGCCAACTCTTCCATCATACGGTTCTGAAAGTGTGAGCCATGGTCGGTGACAAGCTCTTTCAGAATCCTGAACTGAGTAATAATTTGGTTGAATACAAAGTAAGTGGCTATCTCACCGTCGGATTTTACTGTAGGAATAACCTCAGCCCATTTCGTGAAGTAATCAACAACCATTATAATGTGATGGTGCCCCCTAGCCAAAGCTAGGTTGCAATCCATAAAATTGATCTTCCACTTCGTGAAGGGATCGACGGTGATAATGGGATGTAACGGGGCAAGTTTCGAGTGCATATTATGTGTGAACACCTGGCAAGGGTGGCACCTCTTGACCGCATCAATACAATCTTTAAAGATCGACGGCCAAAAATAACCTTCTCTTAAAATCTTTTGAGCTTTAGAAAGCCCAGATAAATGACCACCACACACCCCTCCATGGCAATCATTCAGCACTACCTCAGCCTCCTCATGAGTTAAACAACGTCGTAAAATGGAATCTACCCCACGACAATACAAAGTATTATCCATTATGAGGTAGTTCTTAGAGACATGATGTAATCGTCGTCATTCATCTCGCGAGAGGTGAGTAGGGGTCTTCAGTGTTTGTAAATATATTATGATATCCCCATACCATGGGTCTAACGTTGAGATTAAGAAGATGTGTTCATCAACAAATGTATCTTCACAAACCAACTCCTCGATCAAATTCTTGCAGGATGTGTCTAACATTGAGATCAAATTCTTGTAGGATGACAATCCATTTATTATATTTTCCCCCAATCATCCTTTGGGTGAGGATGAATTGAAACGGATTGACATGGACCACAACCAAGGTTTGACGAAGGAGAATATAATGTCTCAACCACTGAACCGCATGTACGGTAGCTAAAGCAAGATTCTCGACATGAGAATAACGAATCTCTACGTCAATAAGGTTCTAGCTCAGATAATATATGACATGCTCTTGGAGCTCGTCATCCTCTTGAACCAAAACCATACCAATCGTCTCTAAAGACGCGGCCACATATAGTAAGAAATCACGGCTATAGTCTGGGGGACTAATCACCGGGGCCGATGTCGATGCTAGGGCTCGCTTGAGTGCATAGAAGGACTCATGGGCTCACTCATCCCAATCAAAGGGAGTATCCTTCTTCAAGAGACGCATGAAGCCTCTAGTCAAATTGGCAAAGTTGACAACAAATCTTCGTAAGAAGTTTGCCATGCCTTGCAAACACTGAAGATGACGAATATTTTTCAGGGGAGACAACTGAAGTATTGCCTCAACCTTCAAAGGGTCGACTCTTATACCCTCTTTTGAAACTATGAATCCTAACAAATGACCTGACTTCACATAAAAGATGCACTTATGAGGATTTAATCTAACCGAATAGTGTCGCCATCTTTCGAATACCAATCTCAAGTGACAGGGATGACGCATTCTCAAATGAGAATGAGCAGCGAGGTCATCCAAAAATACTTCAATAATTGACTTGAGATTGTGAAATATCAAGGTCATTTCCCGCTGAAATGTAGCTCCGGCATTTTTAAGGCCGAAAGGCATTTTTAAGGCCGAAAGGCATTTTTCGATATGCAAACGTTCCCCAAGGACAAATAAATGCAGTCTTATGTTGGTCCTCAGGTTTAATCTGTATCTAATTATACCTGAAAAATCCATCCATGAAGGAGAACACCTCGCTACTCGCACACTCATCCAAAATCTGATCAATAAATGGTGTGGGGAAGTTGTCCTTAGGACAGGCACGATTCAAATTGTGGAAATCAGTACATATGCGGATCGCTCCCTGCTTCTTATCCACCGAAATGGGGTTTGAAACCCACTCCATTAAGGGAATGGGATAGATGAAACCGGCTTTCAACAGCTTCTCTATCTCTGCCTTAATGGTGGGTGCTTTCCTAGGATTCACCACGCGTAAACCCTGTCGAACAGGCTTAGCGTTGGGGTAAGTCTTAATCTCGTGTTCGACAATTCGAGGGTCAATACCTGGCATCTCGTCATAAGACCAAGCAAAAATATCATGGGATTCCTTAAATAGCTCGATATATTCCAGAATCTCAGCATGGGAACATTCCAACCCAATATAGACATTCTCTATGGTGCCAGGATTGTGAGAGATGTTGATAGGAATCGTTGAAGATATGTTCGCCATGTTTCCGTCAGCCATCAGACCAGGAGATCTTAACGGAACCATAGGACTACCAACTCTCTGAATAAGAACCGCCCTAAAATCCTCATGCTCCAAACGGTCAAGCTCTAGAAGAAAATACGATCTATAATGGAGTTCCTCCCATGGTGGCTCGACTCCCAACATAGCCTCAATAATCGCTTCATCCGAAGGGAAAACCTTATCAAGTTAGTCGTGTGCATGAGATGACTGTACTACCCATGCCGGCAGCACATAAGGGTCCTCCTCCTCTGTCCGTGAAGAGGAAGGACTAGGCCCTGCAGCAAACTCCAGATTAGCTTGATAAGCAATCATGGCTACAGGAAATGGCACGTCTGTCATGACGGGCTCACTCAAAGTACTTGGTGTAGGAAGAACCCATGGATCTTCCATATGACTCGTGTGAAAAGACACCGATCTCGTAGATGTCAAAGCCTCATCGAAACTAGATCCTATCATGAGGATCGGTGAAGGACAACTAAAGCTTCCCATGAGGGATGGGTACATGCCTACACCCACACTCCCAGTTGCCGACTGAGAATGTTCAATGATCGGGATTGAAGCTCCCGAAGATGCGGTAACAAACGGATTCTTGAATGCCATTTTATCAATCATTACAATCTTCCCATTATGTGGAAAGCATACAACGCGGAACAAGGAAGAAGCAACGGCTTGCATGCTGTACATCCAGTTCCTACCCAGCAAGAGATTGTAGTCAAGGGGCACATCAACCACCTCGACCTCTATCACAACGGCCTTCCCTCCCAAACGGACTTTAAGGGAAGGAAGGATACCGTGTGGCCTAAAATATCTCCCATCAAATGTAGTTAACATGGTCATTGATTTAGATAGCTCAAGAGAACCTAGACCCTTCCAACAGGACAAAGACATCACAGAAGCAGCAGCACCCTCGTTAATTACAGTACGCTTGACGATAATATTAAGACATTCTATGTGAACCAAAAGAGACACATAGTAGGGCAAGCGAGGTTGAAGTCCTGCGGTTTCAAATTTGATCACCGAGGAAGAATCATCACCGTTCACACCAAGGGCAGAAAGCAATGCCTTCCTTTGCGAAGGACAACTCTGAAGCACTTCCAATGTAGACATCACACAAGGAGTATGGCCCAAATCCTCGACAACTGAATAATTCTGGGCGGCTCGGGCATTTGGATTATGCCTTGAACACTTAAGGACTCCCTTAGGAATGCAAGGTGCAGTCTCAGGTTTATCCATAGGTTTCTCAATATGTAAAAGGGACCCTAGTGGATCAAGTTCTTTGCCTGGGTTGGGCTGTGACAAACCATAATCTTTCGCACGCGTCACAACTTTTGCAGCGCAGACCATATTAATGCACCCATGACCACTAGTCTCCGGCGGATCATGATCATCATCAGACTGGTCATGGGACTTCGAGTTCATATTTTGATTATGCAGTAAAGGGTTAGTTAGCACAGTTGGGCCCTGTGCCAAGAATCTCGAAGCTTCCTCAATACGAGGGCACAAGTAAGTGAGGTGATCGTCCTTACACAACTTGCAAGGGAACTTAACCTTACGTTTAGCTTGCTTGTCCCCCCCAACATTTCAACCATTCTTGTCATTATTGTTAGCATTCTCATTCTTATTCCCACCCTTACGATTATTTTTACCCTTTTTTCTATTCCGTCTGGGCTACTGGTTACCCTTCTGGTCCGACGGTTGCACAGAGAGTACATTCACCATTTGGGCGGGTTGAGACGAAGCCGTAGCTTGTCCCTAAGTAGATTGGTTGATTGACAACTGACCAACTTGTTTTGCAACCGAATCCACAGCTTTCGCACTTGCACAACCCACAATGCCATCGGCATGTGGTCCATGTTTGACTTTTGGATCGAAACTGGAATGAGGAGCATTGGGAATAATCTCATACAACAAACTAGACTGAGCATAGATCAATTCCTGTTCTTGTGCCCTAAAAATCGTGTGTTCCTCATTCTGCACTCTAGATGTGGAAACATCCTTCGCTATATACGGCAATAATGATTTGAGGAACCACTCGAGGAGGAATTCCGGCAGTATAAAATATTTAATTAACCTCTTCCGTCTACGCCACTCTTGAATATGATCAGAAATATGTGTGGCTTTATCTTGCCAAAATGTCAACAAGAGTTCAGTACCAACGTCATAACACACCGGTAGCTGGAAGTGATTAAGAAAAGTCATCGCAAGGTCGTTGAACAAAGCGAAAGCACCCCTAGGTAACTCTATATACCATTTCACAGCAGGCCATATGAGGGTGCGTTGAAATAGTCTCAAACGGACTGAATCCTGATGTAATGAATTCGAAGAGCACCATAGGTGAAACATAGTAACTTGTTCGCTCGGATCCTCTCCTAGTTTTCCCTCGAACTTAGGTATGTCCGAAGGAAGCTTGGTAGGGAAAGCCGGCCAAGCCGGGTCATGAGCCATAGGATCGTTCGTCAGTCTCGATAAGTCAGGAAGATTAAGCGTCACGAGGAAAGGGAGCCTAGGATGGTGAGGTTGATGGATCACTCCCTAATTCATATGGGGTTGACTACCACCATGGCCTTGGCCATAGTGTCCTCCTCCTGTATGACCCGTATAGGGCGGTGTGGAAGCACCATAGTGAGGTGGACCTTGACTAGTAGGAGCTACAAAGCCGTAATTAGGAGAGTAAGCAGGTTGTTGATACCCACCTCCATAAGGTGAAGAACCTTGTCCGTACTGCGTCCCATAATAGGGTCCATAGGTCATCACATGCGATGCCCCATGAGACACTCCGTAGGTAGGAAGATATGCTCCGGAAGTAGGGATATACATACCGAAAGTAGGGATATATGCCGCGGAAGTAGTAATATGACCTCTAGAAGCATGAACATATCCTCCCGAAGCAACGGGCGGTATGTAAACTTGAGACAAAATTGGTTTAGTAACCGCAGTACGGACTTGACTCGTATCCATGTGCCGAATCAAAGGACCACGTGAATAAGGTGGAGGGTGGACATTTAAAGAACTAGGGATAGAGAACGAAGGGATCTGAGTAATCAAGTATGTACTACCTCCTATCGTCACTCGTCTCGGGTCTGGTATCCTAATCAGATCACTAAATCTAGACCTAGGAGCGATATATGATGTAACTTCCACCACTAGGACAGAAGGTGCAATGTGACTAGTGCTCCCAAACCTCTCCACATGGTAAGGAATGAGAGTGTCCCCAGGCATGTCACGTCCCCATGCCTCCGACCGGCAAGGAGGACGCGACCCAATGGCTATAACAGACCGGGCTAACCGCCCATAAACATATGCAGAAATAAAATTCATAAACAGAATGCCTAAACATGCACATTGAACATTTATTATATATATATATATATATATATTTTATTTTTTTTTCACAGCGGAAATCCATGAACATGTACAGGAAGTAAAATCGCCTAGAACAGAATGCTTAAGCGAATTTGAACTAAAATATGCACCCGAAATTATTAATCATTCACGGATGCAATTTAATCATCATACACAGCGGAAAATAACAGCATTCAGACATGCATTCATTCAACATGTTCATTTCATTTTAATTAACAGTAATATAGAATTGCAGAGGTAAAATGCACAAGATTACTTATCTTATGACAGCTTTGCTCCACAACCAGCTACGTCGCTGCAACGTTCCACCCAACCATAGGCCAGCGTGCTCATCAATCTCTCAGCAATGTTGCCACCCCCGAGCTGGGCATGATTCTCCAAGGAATAAGGGAACTAGCAGGCTTACACATAGCCAGGATACACAAAACACATAGCCAAGCCAACCAAGTTGGGTTTATCAGGCCATTAAGGAGTTGATGAAGGCAATTTGCTAAGCTGGTGAGCTCATAACAGAGCCAAGAACACCCACACCAAAACTACCCTGCCCTCTAAGACACCCATCCACACCCAACACAAGGAATCAGTCCCTTCTCTGCTACACAGTCCCTCAGGCCCTGCATTCCCTTCCAGTGCTATTCAGGGGTGATGGAGAAGAAGGCCAGCCCTCTAGTTCTTTCTGTGTGGTTTCTAACACCAGGTTTATCAAGCAACCAAGCCAAAATCCTCACTCCTCACACAGTCCAAAGACCAACCATTGCACTCAGGCAACCGATTTAGCTATCACAGCTTAAATAGGAAAACGAATTACACAGCCCCAATGAAACAGCAAAAACGGCTCACAACGTGGGGAAAGACACACAATCCTGTAGCTTATAGGGAGACCAACTCACAGCAAGGGAAAAACGCCCCAAATAGCCTGTGCGTGAGGCCAATAGTCGCTGAGACAGTCAAAAACGTGAATGGCCCCTCACAGCCATGGTAAAAACACATGAAATCACAAAAACGTGAATGGAAAAATGCACCAGCAGCTCCAAAAGCGTGAGAAAGATAGCCCAATCCCCAGCACTTACAAAAACGACCTCCCATCCATGGGAAAAATGAAGCCACAGCCAAAAACGTGGAAGGAAAAACACACAGGAAACTCCAACTGCTCCCAAAACGTGAGGAAAAATGGAAAACGTGAATGCCTAGCAGAATGGCATACGTTTTTGGGCATTTTTCTTGCCAAGGAAGTCAGAACACGATTTTCCAAAAATGGGTCTCTGCCCAATTCGAATTTGGTTGCCCATACTCTTCCCCTTCCATGCAATAACTAACTCAACTACATTCTAGCAAAAATAAATGATTGGAGAGAAAGACAAGAAAGGTAGTTGACAGCTTGATGGGTTTTCTCATAGACATTTGGCTTTTCCCCATTGGCCCATAGGTTAAATATTTCACTCCCCTTATCCTTAGAAAATCATGCCCCATTCGATTTGGTTGCCGCGGCCGTAGCTGGTTGTGTCCATTAATTAATTATGATGCATATTTACATAATGGCCAACATAATATGTGCCGCATGCCCCGATATTCAATCGGTGACAAATTTTAAATCCAAAACATAGCATAACCGATCAATGGTGGGGCCTTGGCCTTTAGCTCCACACCATGATCATTACAATATATACATCATGTACATTTAATGTAACGGGGTCAAAACCGGGACATTACAAGGCATAGTGTCAGGCTCGAAGTCGGATTCGACATGAAATGCCAAATCATGTGTAGGGAAACCAGACATAGCATAACTACCGTAGCTAGTGCTGGCAGGTTCAAAATGAGTCTCAGTGTCCTCCGGCATTCCATACCGGTAACGCGTCAATGGGGAATCATCCCTAGAGTGAGTAGGTCTATCATGCATGGCTCCTATCTCAGAAATCACCAGACCTAACTCAACTAAGTTGGGTGAAGGATCATAATTAGGAGTAAATTCCCCATCGTCTACAGGAATGGGAGGAGGTGGTTCAGGAATATCCTCTAAATGGTCTCCCATGGTGTGTGAATCAATATGTGACATAGTCCACTTGGACTGTCTAGGTCCCTCTCCCAAAGGAGGAGGAGAAGTAGAAGGCGGAAGTCTTGCTAAACGACGAGAACGACGAGGAACCGCACTCGAATCCACAATGACTCAAAAAATAGCAAAGACTCTCTATTTACGTAAACCCTAGGCCAACTATCATGCACAGAGAAATCAGTAATAAAATCTAAATCCAAATGCAAGCAAACAAGGGTTGGATAAGTGAGCTCTCGAATGAAGCAGGTATGTCTTTCTTAGGAGAGGCTTGAGGCTCCCATACACAACAAGCGGAGGTACGTAACCAATTATTGTGGCCCTCAGCTTCAACACGTAAAGCAACTGTGCTGTCCGACCCCAACCTGGCTGGGACACCCACATAATAACCCCTGCAAAGTTCCCCCTCGATATCCTAGGTAAGGCCACTAAGGTCACCTCAATATAATCAATGCTTAGGCGGACAGTCGCAGGTGGGATTGACCATATGGGCAGGGTAGAAAAGCCCGAAACTCTCGAAAGAGCCCCTAGATATGAATACAATCCTAGAAATATCTTCGGTGCTACTCAGTTATGACTAGAGGTCATCCCAATCAATAACTGCTCACACTGCCTCATGCTTAACTCCCTTTTGAGAGGAGGATCCTGAGAAACACCGGTTATATCAAGGATTTCACACACTCACCTGGACAGACACATACATGTTGTTGTTTAGTGATCTTGGAGAATTGACTTACAATGAACTATTCCAAGATCCTAAAACCTAAGCTTGTTGGTGCACCCTAGAAAAGAAAAGAGTGTAGTTCATTTTAATTTAGCGTTGATTTTAGTTGGCTTTATTACTCAAAAACGGGATATGGTCGTGCAACTAATGGTGTTATGATGCAACAAGAAGTAAAATGCACAGCTAACAATCAATGCAAATGCATTGTGTCCATGAAAACAGGGTATGCTACTACGTGAAATGCACAATTTTTCTTCAAATGATGAATGCAAATTTTCCTATATGAAGTTCTAACTAGTACTCCAAAGCAAATCTAGTGCAAGTACAATGCAAAGTGCAAAATGCAATGCATGATGATAAGCAAATGTTTTTGGATTTTTTGAAAATAAAAGAGATGCAAAAAGAAAAAGAACGATTCTATGACCCCTAGACTCTGCAAGCACACCCAAACAGCACTCAAGCAAAGCACTAAGGTAAAAGAACTCTAATGCACTAATCTCAAACAAAAAATTGAAAATGCCATGACAAGAACCTTCTTAAAAAAGAAAAATTTAACCTAAAAAAACATTTCTAGTCAGAAATAGAGGTCTGAACAGACTCAGGCAGTGCCAAAGGAGACTCAGCAAATATCAGAATTCACCCAGCAACCAATTATCTTCCACAAAAAGGCAAAATCAAGGGCATACGCGACTGTTCACATTAAATCCGCGTGTATACATGGAAATCAAAGATAAACCCGTGTGTATACGTGATTGTAAATCAAAAACTCGCGTACAGGAAGAAAGGTGCATAAAATCAAGGCAAACAAATAGGGTGAGACAAACTTCACACCAATCAGACTCTACCAGGCATACATGCCCCCATACCCGAACCAGAAACAAGAGAGAAAGAGCAATTCAAATACATTGAATGCGGAGAAAACAAACCCCAAAGGACAACTACTAGGAACTCCCCAGCAGAGTCACCAATTCTATTACGGAGAGAAATTCCTATGGCTTGGGGTACCACAACAGACAGCTTGACTCCAGAAATCAATCATTTCCAATATGCAATAGAAATTAAATGTCTAACACTAAAGGATCAGACCTCATACCTTATTCCAGACGGTTGAAGTAGATCCCCGTTGAGCTTTCCAACTTCAGCTTGAATTGATAGATTACTTCCTCAACAACAAGTAAACAATACAAGCATTCTATATATCATGGTGTTAGATCTATTCTAGCATATATAATCAATAATGTATAAGCATTTGACATAACCCCATGGATAAAATATACATTCAAACACACATTATTGGACAGGAAAAGATATTTCTATTAATATAAATCAGAGATTACAAGATACAACCTTTGACGACACATCTGCGAACCGGAGAAACTGAATCCCCCACTTGGGCTTCCACCACTTCAATCCTCCATCTCTCGATAGCAAGCTCACAAGCAAAAGGCAAGCTTGGGAAGAACACAAAAGTGCTCCAAGGGACAAAGGGATGCAGACTCAAGCATAAGTTCCGCCAACAATGGACTATAGTTTCTTTGCTCTCAATTCTCTCTTATGCCTTCAATGTACCAAGGGGTTCCTTATATATCTTTTCAAAGGGGTAATGAAAGGTCGAATCCGAGTGATCTCAAGGAATAGGGAAGGCCAAGAGTCAAATGAATCGGATCCATGTCAAGGAAAACTCCAAAAGGATTTGGATTATGCACACATCCCGATGTACGCATTTTTAGTGGTCAAACCCGCATATATATGCGCTTATAGGTTTAAAAGTCGCGTGTATCATTTTTCATATGTTTTTCGGGATGATCAAGGAAACATCAAAGGAAAAAAAATGGTCCATGGGGTCTAAGGAGTCTGCAGCAGGACAGGGGAAGGCCATACAAAGTGTGATTCACCTGGAGTGGTGAAATCCACTATAACAAGGGGTGATATAGGGCTGCCACCATATCCTCCAAATATAATTGACTCGATCATGGTTGGGAACACTCTCACAACGCACTCTAGCTAGTTCATGTGGGTGTTCACCATTTCCATTGTTGTATAACCATGGAAACCAACCAAACGTTACATGGAAAAATGGATAATTTGTGGACTGGACTACAATTGGTTGTAGATGAGCTTAGAGACTCGACATGTAGAAATATATTACCCATTTTTTTTTCTATTTTAAAAAATGGTTGATAAACCTAGTGATGAAGGGGAATACACTGTTTGAGTAAAGTGATGTATGTCTTTGCTATATCAAGGGATCTTAGGGAGACCTAGGGTATCACATGTTTCTAATTTTCTTTATTATGTTTATAGGATAAAAGAAGCAGAATTCTTGTTCTTGTGTTTGCTAACATGGGTTTCTTACACCTTGTGCCTTATACCTATTTTTATGTTAGTTCTACCAATTGGTGTGTAATATTTAGGGCTTCTATTGTAATTGGAACATAAGCTAGCTTGTCCATTACTCTCTATTGCATATTGTGGAGAATTATGAGATATGTGTTGTTTAGAACCCTACTCAGTAGTAATTTTGTGTCTCTCTTATAGTATCTTTGTTCCTTTTTGTTTATGCCTCTCAATATCATTATGATGTGGGCTTTCTATCTTTCTTTGTCTTTAATTTGAATGTAGATATATATTGTTTTTTTAATTGTTAAAACCCTTGGCTTATAATTTTAGCCTCCTTCCACACACACTCTATACTTGTGTTCGTTTTATATTTCTAGCCTTTTGGAACATTGAATATCTATTAGACATGATTTTTTTGTTTCTTATAGCCTCTTCTAGTTTAAATCCATCAAACATTATCTTGGGAGTTGTTGGGTTGATTATTCTATTAAAAAACAATGTTATAGGTTAAAAATTGACAAAAAAGAATGCTTTGGGTGATTGAATTACCTAGTTGGATAATAATACACCAGTGGAATCTCCTCCCCTCCAACTAAATTAGCTCCTCCAATAATCCCAAGCACCTAATTTGCTCCAAATCGCTCCAAATCGCTGTCGGTTTCGCGTTTCTGATAGGTAGAATAGGCCACAGGTTTCAGGCATGTGTAAATAAATTAATTTTAGTTTTCCAAATCGTGTACGCATTTTAGAACTACATATCGTGAGCACGTTTTGTAGTTATATAACACATACGTGATATGGTTTACTATCCTACATATTGCATGACATGTCAGGCTCGGGTTGAACCATAGCAAGTGCTATGTAGCAGAAATGCGTTGTATTTTTTGGTAACATGATCGTGTTTTTGAAAACTAGGATTGCATCTAAAAGGTCCCTCATCTTCTTGCACTGACCCACTTACTATCAAAAAGGTCAAACAAACTCTAAATTTGGAAAAAAATATGAACATGATTGGTGAGATGAACTAACACAATGGTATGAAAATCATGACATGAAGACATGCGTGGAAAAAATGACCAATCTCCAAGACATGCAACTAACTAGCTTATGATGACGCATAAGACATGACTTGGTAAGTTTGTCGAAGGGGTTAAACAAGAAATGAGATATACAAATGACAAGCACTTCGAACTAGACACAATGGTGCAAATGGAATGATCTTGCAACAAAATTCAATAGGGTCTCCTTTGGAATCATGTTTGGACACTTCAAAATCATTTTAATGTTGAGCATCAACACTACCATTCAAATACATTTTTAGAATCCAAGTGCAACTATTCAATTATGATAGTAAAAATTATTTGTTAGTTTAGGCCATCAAATCATGGAATCACTATCTAATGGGAAAAAAACTATTGTTCATACTGATCATTTACCCTTGTACTTTCTTCAATCCCAAAACAAAACAGAAGAAGCTCATCATATGAAGTGGGAATACTATTTGAAGCAATTTCATTTAGTTATCAAGTTTAAGAAAGGATGCACTAACTTGGTGGTTGATTGTTTCGATCAGCCTCCATCTTTTCATGCTTTGATAATTGTCACCAATTCACATTTGGTATTTCAAACTTGGGAATCATAATATCAAGATTATTTAGGTTTTGGGAACATTCATGAGAGTCTCCACCATCTAACCTTGTCAAACTTGGTTCCTTTGTACGATTTTTATATAGAGGATGGATCATTGTACAAGTTTTGCAAGTTATGTGTATCTTGTGTTCAACACTCCTCATTGCTTAAATAGGCACATTATACTCTTTATGGTGATAAGGTTTGGAAATAAAACGTTTAGTTCTTCTTCTACTGGCGTCACATGCAATGGTTTTCTCCTCATTTCTTGAGGTGTTTTGTAGAATGTTGTCACTCCAAACTAGCTAATCAGAAACATGGTTTGAGTTTATTTTTACCTATATTTCAAACCTTTATTGGGAAAAAATATGTATGGATATTGTTAGTGGTTCCCCCATGATTGTCTATCACCATTATTATAATTTTTATGGTTGTTAATAGATATAGTAAAATGGCTAAGTTCATACCCTGTCATAAGACCTGTTTTTCTAGTGACTTAGCCTGAACGTTTTTTTGACATTGCTTGGTGATCCTTTGGTCTTCCCACTAATATTGTGTATGATCATGAATCACACTTTGTGGTTCATTTTTGGCGTTCCCTTTTAGGAACTTCTCTTAACTTTTCCACTACTTTCATCCATATATTGATGTTCAAACTGAAATGGTAAAATGTACCTTAGTACAAAGTTTCTTCATATATAATCATACCTATATATACAAGTGGTATTGGAGTATTATCGTTATTCAACATGCATATAAATGAGCAATCCACTCTTCCACAATTCAATCTCCCTTTGAAATCTCTTTTGGTTTTCAATCTTTAGATCCTCATGAGTTTCCCTTATCTTTTCCCTTTGCAGCTACCTTGCATCTTCAGAAAGAGCAATTTAATTAACAAAATTTTGCATAAAAATTATAGCCTCTCCAAGACTAAGTCATTTATATTCTTCATAATATTAGAATTTTCACAGTGGATCTAGAATTAATGTAATCCTCATTAAGAATTTACACAAAGATATAAGCAAAAAATAGAGAAGAAATATTGAAGCAGAAACATAAGAGAGAGAGAACTCAATTGGTATAAAATCCATATTATTATTATTCACCAATAACATTACATTTATAATACATTCTCAAGAGAGAAAATTGATAGCCAAAAAGGCATTTTGAATAGCTCACAGAAAAGCAGTCTTAGATGTTACTAATTCCCCAAATCTAGACATGTGTCAACCCAACTCATAGCTAGATATCATGAATGGGAAAGGTTAAAATTTATAGGCCATGAGTGACATCAAAATCAACACTGAGTGGATTTTAGGACACAAAGATGGAAAGGATTGAGACAAAAAAGTGGCAAGATTTACCAACTCATCCTAGTGAAACTTCCTAATCCTAATCCAAGAGAAAAGCAATATAAAGTTGGCATATCTCAAAAAGGTTGGATATGTTAGGGTAAACCTTACTTGGTAACGAGTCAAAGGTGGTTTGGGTCTAGCCCATAGTTTTGTCTCATGATATTGCATGTAAAAAATCCTTGATAAGGTTTGATGAGGCTCCATTTTAAAGTGTCATGGAGGTAAGTGGTGCCTAGCTCACTTGGCTCGGCTTGGCCAATTTAGGTCAAGGGAAATAATAGATCTATTATGGTGTTTTTTCTTGGTTTTGGGTTTTCCACATAAACATTGTTTGTCTATCTTAAATGTGTTGCAATGTAAATTTGTGTTCTCTCATTATTAATTATTTATTTATGCTCGTTAAATCCTAAAAAGTGGTATCAAATCCATGGTTTGGAATATAGTTGTGCTCATTGTGTTGTACATATTTTTTTTAATTAATTGTGGGTTGCATGTTCAGTGGTACCCAATACCCTAGCAATATTTTTTTTCTTGTTAAAATGTGGTTTCTTGGGTGCTTAAAAGCATGAAAAATTGTATCCCTCTTATGCATAAAGAATGGATGTTGCATCAAGTGTGGAATGAACCACTGGGTAGGTACGAGGGTGGAAGATGTACTCTTAGTCTAACTTGATATAGATTGGAGAGGATGAATCTTCGATTGCAGAAGTAATGCGATATGGTTTAATCTCAGTTGTGGAACAAATATTGATGAACCATGTATGTGAAGATAATTCCTAGAGAACTGGCAGATAGAGCGACTGAGGACCCATGTAATTTGGCAGATAGATTATTTTTATATGGATTCCATTGACAAGGTTAGATGTAGGTACAAAATCCTACATAGCTGAAAATGAGCAAGAAAACGAGCATGGAAAATCTATGTTATAATTTTATCAATTAGAAAATATGATCTTAGGATCTTATCTAAGAGAATAACATGCACAGAGATAAATCACAAGAGACAATAGACACAAATATTTTTCCTTGGGGAAACCATAAAGGAAAAACCACACAACTTCCTCAGAGATAGAATGAGCACCAATGGCAGCAGTAAAACCCAAATACAGAAACATGATCTCCAACAGTTGTTCTCTCTCTCACTTATGTGAGCTCCTCTTCTCTCACCTATGCGATATATTTGGGTGAGTGTGTGTATCAAATAGAGAGGCTTACTCTCTATTTATACTAGTTTTCAACTTGAAAATTACTTACTAGGGCTGACTTCTCTAGGAGATTCTAATAACCCTAGTGCCCCACAACTATGGGGACTTTACCCCTGACTTACAAACGAGGGTTAATCTCTATGACTTTACATGAATTGATTACATTATTGATTATCCCTATAGGAACATCGGGGACCAATGAAATACAATATATAAAATATACAAGTGAATACATTCTAAAGTTACAAATACATCAACACTCCTTCTTAACTCAGAAGGTGTTCTCTTGACACAATTCATCAACACAAGTCTTTGTCACTGGATCATCATCACTGAATCATAATCAAAGCTGGATCATCATCACTGAATCATCTTCAAAGATGGACCATCATTGGATCATTGTCATCGTCACTGCTTCTATTATCTCGATCAAATGGTGATATCTCTCAATTCTTCTCGTCACAGGAAGTTCTACAGAGCCAGACCTTTTTCATGCTAGTTGTAGGCCTAGCCTCCATGTAGGTCTTCATAGACAGAGCAAGCCCTTTTTCATTTTGGATGTAACTTCATAGAGCCAATACTTTTTCATACTATATGTGTCTCTACAGAGCCAATCCTTTTTCATACTAGATGTAGCCCTCTACAGATTCATCCCTTTTTCATGTTGGATGTACCTCTATAGATCTAGCCCTTTTTCATGCTGGATGTAGGCCACTACAGAACCAGCCCTTTTTCAAGTTGGATGTACTTCTACAGAGCCAGCCCTTTTTCATGTTGGATGTAGGCCTTTCCCTCTACAAATATTTCCACTACAGAGCCAGTCATTTTTCATACTAGATGTAGGTCTCAGCACTTATATCTGACCATGGGATGAACCAATCCTACAACCATGTCAGAAAGGCACAACACTTACATCTCACCATGGGAGGAACTAAGCCCACCACCATGTTAGAAAGGCATAGCAGTTACATCTAACCATGGGAGGAACCAATCCTACCACCATGTCAAAAAGGCACAGGGACTCATCACTTCCCCTTGGAAGGAACCTTGATCTAGAGAACACGAAGATTCTCCCTGAAGTACTCAAACTTCACTCTGGCCATTTCTAGCATAGAATCACATCAGGGTTGATTACGTCCAAGGATAACCTGCAAGCTTTGCCGGGATGGATTACATCCGAGGACAACCTACAGGACTATTTATGTATGAGCAACCTACAAGCTTCGTTGGGATTTTATGCTTAGACAACCTATCTCACCGGCTATGCTAGAACTCCCTCTTTTGAGAGATATCGATCTGGATCACATACTGTAGCTTCATTGCTCCTCTCTGCATCATACAAAAATTCAAATCAAATCAATCAAATCAAATAGTAGTTTTCAAAAGAAACATACTACTTCCCAAATAGTCAAGCAAGTGGAAACATATTTTGCCTCAGATGTACTTAGCGCCATGCAGGACTGCTTCCTGCTAAAATAAGAGATCACACCTGATCTCATACTGAAGTAGCACCCCGAAGTGCTCTTCCTATCAATGGCACTACCTGTCCAATCTGAATCCACATGACCCTCTAGCTTAATCTTTTGATTCACTTCATACTTGAGCCCATAATAAACTATACCCTTTAGGTACCTCACTACATGCTTTTCAACCATCAGGTGAACATGTCTCATTGTGTTCACGGTAAAGCAAATATCTGGTCTTGTATTCATTAGGTACATCAAGGAAAAAATCACCCTAGATACATCATGGCATCAACCAACTCTGATGAAGCAACACTTAATAGCTTCAATTTCGATGCCATATGTGTGGTCATGGCCTTACAGTCCATCATCTTGAACCTCTTCAGGATCTCTACTACATACTTCCCTTGTCCCAAGGAGATTCCATCCATATTCTGCCACACCTCCATGCCTAGAAAGTAGTGCATCATATCCAAGTCCTTCATCTCAAACTCAGCAACAAGTCTCCTCCTTGCAACTTTAATGAGTTCCTCTTTTCTATTAGGAACAATTCATCGACATATAATAGGAGCATTACTGGTATTCCACCTTTAGCCTTGAAGTAAAGGTTGGAATATGCTTTACTCTCAGTAAAGCCTAGAGCCATCAGTAAGTTGTCCATCCTTTCATACCATGTCGAACCTCAAGATATTCTGTAGTCACTCCCTCCGAAGCAGAGCATCATTCTCCCTCTACCTTTCATACTCTATGGAGTGACAAGTAGCTTCCTCTGCTACTAATATTCTATGTATCCATCTAGGGTCACTGGATACCAAGGTCCTCTATCTTAAACCTTTTTCAAAAGTTCTTCTTGCACCCATCTATGAGCTTGTCATCCTCTATAGGATTTCATATTTAACCTTGTAACAAAGGTTAATATCTTCATCACTCTAGGTGATCTTCAAGCTCCTCATGCATGTGTTATCCCATGGGTGTCTTCTGGGCTCGTACAAGGCCTTCTTTAATTTGCACACATGAGTCTGCCTATCATGTGTCTTAACTTCTAGTGGGTGCAAATGTCTCTTCGTAGTCTATGCCTTCTTTCCTTGAGAAGCCTCATGCTATGAATATTTCCTTGTATCCCATGATTTTTCCAACTACTGCATGATTGAACTTGCAAATGCCACATCCTAGACATCATTCTTCTTGAACTGGTACTCTCCTTCCCTTTCTTCTTGGATACTTCTTCATAGTTGGAAGGCTCTGCATCAATGATGTCGCTCAATAGTGTCACATAACTAGAGTGTGTCTGAGGCCTCTTGAAGTCTCGTCATACTATTCTTCATTTTGGATTATTTCTTGAACTATCGTCACTTGTTCTTCAAAACAAGTCTCATCCTTATTTTCTTGTATGCGATTGTACGTGATCTTTCCTACTAGTTAAATGCATTAGTTGTATGGTTAGAATCATTTCATAGGGAATATTCACAATGGAAAATTCTTATGCATAAATATATAATCATGCAACTATTTTAGCCAATACAACCTTTGTCCATATCTTACAGAAACTTTCTAGATGAATTCCATCTCTACCATGACATCATTGAGATTGTGCACTAATCCAATATGTTAGTAAAGAGGTTTCATTCTAGATAAGTAGAAATGGAGAGTTGTATAGCACCATGAGATACTTACCCATCACATGCATATTAGTAGTATAATGTCATTAATGCAAACATTCTATCATGCATAACACATCAACTGAATATAAACAAATACATAACAAAACAATATCTTGAAATGACAATTGAATACTTATCTTTATTCGTTTCGTGGGTAGAATCCTTCTTGAGCCTTCATCTTCATCATCTTCTTTATTCATAACAACATAATTTCTTATCCAAATGCTAAGATGGATCAGAGGTTCTTCAAGAGTTGAGTCCTTCGTATTCCTCATTACTTGAGGGATCTTCTTTAGATGGTGAGAGCTTGATATTCAATTTCTCCCATTTTCTCTTCTCTTATTATGAGTTGAGCTTCTTCTTATGTGCACTCTTCCCAGAGTCTATTGAAGGTAATCATCTTCCTTCACATACCTCGAATTAATAAATCCCATGATCCTGGGAGGCCATTCAAGGTGGTTATGACCATATCTTATTCTTCTTCGATTGATTCGTCATAGCATCGAACACTTCCTTTTTATGTATTCAAGGATAAAACATGAGGGATGAGATGATTTTTAATATAATATGCAATGATTCTATTGGCTCTAGCCTCAGCCTCATCTCCCTCTGGCTCCTAGACCTTTCTTACTGAAATACTAATCTAAGTCACAGAGTTCTTATACTTATTTTGATTTATATTCTGCTCTTCAAAAATAGCTTGGTCAAGGAATCAAACATCTCTTTAGGTGTCTTTAGGGAAGACACATGCAGTATAAGGTGATCCTCTTGGCCTTGACCAAGTTCTTCTTGTGTAAGGCTTTAGCCTCATCTACCTCTGGAACTAGAACCTTTACACTTATGTAGGTGTCCAATTCATTTTCTTTAAGAACTAGTGAAATCCTATACTTCCATGCTCGGAAGTTTTCAGCTTCACAAATCTTTTCATCAAGCTCATGTAATAGGTCATTTTGAAATGAGAACCTCAAATGTAAATAGCAAAAGATCAGATCTTACCGATTTGAGGTGTCTGTCCTAGTTCTGGATCTGGCTGATCTAGGGTTTAATAGAGAAACCCTAATTTTCAAAACTTAGAATTTCAAACTTTTTATTGGATAGAAATATGGGCATCTTCAAGGTGAGCTAACCAATGTACTCCATTTTTTAAAATAGTGGAGGGAAGCTCCCGGAACATGAAGCCCTAGTTTTCCAATTTATTCTGCATAAATTCCTGATATTGTTTCTACGATATCTCCAAACTTACTGCTCCTCTATGTCGTAAATTTCATCCTGAGGTATCCTCATCTGTCTTATTTCCACCACCATAGGCTTTTGCAGAATTGGTTTCACCAATTGTGACTTATGAGAGTTTTCCCAAGGTGACGTATTTAAGTATTGTTTAGAATAGCAAACTTGTACAGACTTCCACGTGTCACTGTTTCATCTTCGAGGTCTGAAAATTTTACCACAAAAATTAAAAAAATTTCCCTATCTGGAACATCTTGCAAAATTTCATTTGGACCTTCATAGCCCGAGATATAGCAATTCTCCCTAGGTGTCTTGTTTAGAGATATTTGGAAGAATCATACCTCCCAGAATATAGAGAATCTGAAGCTGAACGTTTTACACAGGATATATCAGGATTTTATCTTTAGCCTATGAAAATTTTGGCTCTTGAGCCTTCTTAAATCTCGATATACAATGAATGTACCAAAACTACCAGTTTTAGTATTTTAGGGTTTTTCAGGCCCAGGGTCAAACTAGGGTTTGACTTTCCTGGAGTTTTACTCAACCAAAAACTTCGATCTTGGTCTCTAAATTTCAATTTTGAGGAGGAGATAAATCCTATGCTGGGCTCACTCAAAAATTCCTCTTTTGTGAAAATCCCTAATTTCACGCAGCAGTGATAGGTCAAAACTGAAAATGCCCGAAATCAAATTCTGCTTCGACAGAAAGATGCACCCTTCAATGGATATTGGGCCTAGCCTCCTTTTGCTGATGGATTGTGCAGAGAGACCCAAAAATTAAGAAGCCCTAGCTTCTGCAACTTCACAGTGTCTTCTTCTTAGGTTAGCTATGATACCATGTTAGATTTTTATCAATTGGACAATATGATCTTAGGATCTTATCTAAGAGAATAACATGCACAGCAATCAATCACAAGAGACAATAGACACAAAGATTTATACTCGGGGAAACCATAAATAAAAAACCCCACAACTTCCTCAGAGATAGAATGAGCACCAATTGCAGCAGTAAAACCCAAAGACAGAAATATGATCTCCAATAGTTGTTCTCTCTCACTTGTGTGAGCTCCTCTTCTCTCACCTATGCGCTATAGCTGGGTGAGTGTGTGTATCAAATATAGAGGCTCACTCTCTATTTATACTAGTTTTCGAATTGTGTTAACACCCAAAAATGGTTAACTACCTCATCTACCCCATTTCATGGCTCATTCGTCCATTTACCTACCATATTTCCCTGAAAATCCCACTAAAA
>LPNX010608220.1:16445-64024 GCA_001517045.1 Pseudotsuga menziesii
CTCCTCCTCCCACATGTGTGTTTCCCACCATAGGACTTCTCTCAGAACCTGAATAACTCCCTGAATTGAATGACCTTGGACTATCAGGTGGTGATTCTGGAGGAGAAGGTGGCTGATCAAAACTTCCTACTGAAGTCAATCTTCTAGTAGTATTTGTTTGAGTAATTTGTCTCTGATGACTTCTAACTTGATAACATGGAGTGCTATTAGATTCTACCAAATCTTGAGTAACTATGTTCAATTGTGGATTACGTCTTTGTTGCCTAGGTAAACCATAATCTATTGGAGTTACACCAAGTTGATTAGCATATGCTCTTGTAAGAATATGTTGTGATTCTTCTAAAGTTTGAGTACTTTGTTCAGGAGTAAATGGGGATGTGATATGATCACGTTCAAGGATGGTCCTAACAGTTTCTATAAATGGTGATCTATCGACTTCTAGAGGTTGTTGACTGGTTGAATTTTTATCATTAGTTCTGCCTGCCATTAATCATTAACAGGCCCTCCTTCTAGCGCCATTTGTTGGCCTAAATTTCTGACCTAGGCCAAGTAAGGAGATTAAGCCCACACAAGTAGCTTAAAGCAGCTTCCGGTGTGTTTGGGATGGCAAAATATTGCAGGTTATGGTCCTGCTACCAACTGAATTTTTCTCTTAAGGAGAAACTAAAATTCAGTAAAAATTTATCCTAATCTTGTTTCTATCTAAATAAACCCTGAAATTAGTTTTCTAAAACCTAAGTTATCCTAAAATTGCTTTCTTAGTGAAAGTCTTAGATTTTTTGAGGATTTTATTTCGAATAATCAAATTAAAAAAAAAAACTATTATAAATTTTGTGAAATTAACCTAATTCTATTTAACAACTATTAAATGTAAACTACACTAAAATAACACTAACTAAATTATTCTATCCTAGCTGAGAGCAATTTAAATACTATATTAATTATCAATTAATATTTCAAGTAAATAGAAAGATAAATGGGTAAGATTTAAATGAAAATATTTAAATCATTCTGCTATATATTTACCATAACAGAAAATTTAAAATAGACAACTACTTTAAACTTTTCTGGAATGTTTTATTAATTAACAATTAATAACCAACACTAAATATCTAAATAAAAGATAATGTTCATGATGAAAACATTGTAATAATACAAATAAAATCAAAACAAACATAAATATGTATATTACTAAGTTTCAATTTTTTCAATAAAAATATTGAAAAATTCAATATAATAACATACTCATTCAAATAGCAATATTGTGTTGACAGAGTGTAATATCAGATAATGAATACAATCATAACCAAGTATAACTGTATCAATAGTATAACTATAAGATGATATATTGAAATATATAAAGTATTAAAAAATAGTACCGAACAGTAATACCAGTCTGAGAATTTCCAGTCACACTCCTCCTCCGAAGATAAAACCCCAGTAAAGAGATAAAACTAGTACTGAAATGATATTTCAATGATGTTTTTATTCCCATGCTCCCTCCCTATTACATTGAAATTACTAGTTTATATGACCCCACTAGTCTTTCACTTCAGTTTCTAATAAGTGCTATAATCAATACCATAGGAGTCCTGTTCCTATTTAAGTGCATCGAATCTCTTCAAAAAGACACCTGTCACAAACATTACTATGGGATAAAAACTATCAATAAAACGATTAGCCTGTATTATCTCCTAATTCATAGGGACTGACATATTCGTGACCATTTTGAACCTCCAATCTTTCCAGAAGCATCAACGTATGCCAACTGTGATCAGAAACATCTTGTGTTTGCTGAGGATAGCGATACCATGTACACCTGTACAAACGAAAATAAAAATTCTATTAAAACCATGTTAACTTAAATAACAATAAAACAAACAAATTATATGCATGCCTGCAAAATCTACGATTTTGTAGGTATGCTCTTAAAAACTTTTATTACCTATCAAAAGAGAGATAAACCATATAACCAAAATAGAAACAACATCAGGTCCTATTTTGTAAATTGATTACTCTTCTGGCTTCAGAAAGTTTAGCTTTGAGCCTGATGATTATTAGCTTCTGTCGATCTACTTGCTCAATCAAGTGTTGGTTTGTGTCTATCATTGATTTTTTGGATTTCTTGTATCGATTCTTCTTCAAGGTCATGTCCTTCCATCTATTAACCCAATTTAGTAATTCTTCCCTGAATGTTTTATTTTCTTCATCTTTTAAGGCTGCGTTTGCTTGATAGTCTTTTAATTCATTTTTCAATTCTGCGATTTTGGTTTCGTATCCTCTGTCATGTACCTGTTGGAGGGTTTCTTCTTCCTTGTCACGACATGAATCATCTGACTGAGAAGAATCAATATTATTCACATCTTGATCCGGTGATGGAATGCTCATAAACAATGGCTCAGAGCCAGAACCACAAGCATACATACATGATGGGGCTGCTTCAAACTTACCTGGCTCGGTAATGCTTTTGGTCAATGATTTTTCACAATTATTCTCTATGGGAATAGGTTCATCCATCTGTGTGGTTTCAAGAACCAAAGATGAAACATCATCCTCAAGTTGGACAATAAATGGCCGAGCATTTTGTTGAGTGGTTACATGAACAGAGGCTGTAGTTATCGTATTCATGCTTCTAGTGACTCTTCGTGTACGAACGAACACAAAACCTTTTGGCTCAAAACCCCCTTTTTTCACAACAAACCTGCTCTAAGTGTTCAAGTTTTTGCATGGATTCATCACCAAGTATTTTAGGAGTACATAACTCAAAGGGGTTTTCATGATTAACAGCATCAACATCTTCATTTTTTGTCAATTTACCATCCACCTTTGTAGGTGTACTGAAGCATTTGTCAGATAGGGATTAGTCCATATTTGTCTCAGCATAACAGGGATCGACCTTCATGATTCCATCATTACTAATACGAGTACCTATAGGTGGACTTGCTTCCTGTATTTTATTATCCCTTAACTCAGCCTTATGAATATCATCAACTTCAGATTTTTCCGGAGCTTTACGCTTCCTAAGAGTTTTAGGGGGAGGGTTTGGCCAATACTGCGTTGGCCCTAGTTTATTTTCAACCAAAAACTCATCCCAAGATTTGCAGCTAAGAGACAACTGATGCTAGATTAAAATTTTAATCAAACTGTGGTGGAATAAACTCCTATCAGGGTTATCTATGGTACTTTGCACTGAATGTGCCATTTTCTTCAGACTTTGCAGCAAGTAAAATGGAATATTAAGCTTACAACCTTTTAATGCTAACAGTAATCGTAGATGATAATAATGCAGATGAGAGAGTTAGCCATCACAAGAGACATACCTGATTAGGATTTCATAAAACATTCACCATTCTGGTTTTAAGAATTTAACTGAAATCCCAATCTTCTACTTTGCATTAGTAGGTAAGGGTAACAGTAATGACCGACATCTCTTCTTATCAACATTTCCTCCTTTAAACTAACGTTCTCTAGTTTGAGGAAGCTTCGTAGCTTCTGCAATATTATCCTCATCAATTATAAACTTAAAATCCCCAATCTGATCTACATTTTCCCTAAAACTCATAGCAAATCGTTTGGTAACCTCTGCGTTATGACTACTAAAAAATCTAAAAAATTGACCCCATCCAATCTTTTCAAACAGTAGAGCGACTTTCTCATCGGCTTCAACTAGCTCAGGCCCTGAAATTTCAAATCGGCTGAGAGGAGCCATTGTTTCCTCACTACAACTCTGGTTTTGGGTTGAAACAAATGAAGTCATGAAAATCAAAGGAATAGGCACCCATGTAAAAGTCATTATGCGAAATGTCAAATCCTCAATTGATTCAAATGTGACAAAAATGAGAACCCCAATTTTGGCAATGTTAACCAAATTTGGAAATGATGAGAACAACAGCCAGTGCTTTTCGCTATGATAAATGGACAGACTAGCCACGACTAACTGAATTCTTCAGAAAATAGTATGTACAAATTTCAAACTCTAACTAATCCTTCATATCAAAAATCATTCAATTCAGGGATTATAAATCGAAACATTAATAACACCCAGTCTGGAATGATGAACTCGTACAACATCATGAATAGGAATGGCTATCAGTCATTTATGGAATTGAATTCCACTGATACGATTTCATCATTAAACCCACAGCTGTCAATTAAATTGATAGGTGTTAACAATTAAAACCAAATCCAACTGCCAATACGACCTCAATCTTTACATAGTGATCCTTGTAAACAGATGTTGTCAATTTAGCCATTCGTATCCTGTACCTTAATCATAATTATCAATTGATAATAACCTAGAATTACACGTGGAAGACAATTGTGTTCATAAACAAGATGATGTGGAGTTGTTATAATAATCCATAATGTTCCTAGGGTTTCTGAAATTACAACTAAATAGCAATCACCATTCACACCCAAACCACATATATACATGTAATTATTTCAAAATATAGTTTTAAATACTTTATGAAATGCTAATCACTTATGACCCAAAACAAGATGTGATAGGATACAAAGCTCATAAAACTATTATGATTATATTTATGTGACAAATGAAGATTTCGAAATAATATACATACGTTTGCACTCTAGCTATTTCGTGATATATATGTACAATTTTACAAAGCAATGATATGATATTTAAAAGATTAAGTTATATGTAAAATATAAACCTTAGGCTTAATGAAAATATTTTAATTAATAAATCACCCTTAGTTATAAGGATTTCAAAAACTTAATAAATATCTTATCAAAACCAAGTTTTAAACAAATTCAAAATGTATCTTCATTTTAATTTGAAAACTAATTAGCATACTATACCTTAAATCTCCCAAATCAATATATATAATCGAATGAATTAATAATGATAAAATTGATCATATATAAAATTTACAAGATTGGCAGCTGCTAATTTGTCAAATTTATGAAAGTGTTTTCATTAAAATTTCTTATACGACTCTTAACTCTTCTATAATTGAGAGTACCTTCAGAATCGAAGATTCTGAAGGCACTCTTTTATAATATTTTAAAAATTAATCATAGAAGAGAACTAATCATCTTTCATCACAACAGAAAAAATGAAGAGGTTGTTGCTGACTACCAACAAGTCCATATAACACCGAGAAATATCCTTCAAAAAATCTGGTATATGTTGTTTAACATATTTGAATGATAGTATATGGCTACAATGAACCTTGTTTAGGCTTGTGGTTGTCAATAAACCAAAGAAATGAAGCAGATAGAAAGTTGACATAAAAAATAGTATTTAATGTGTAGAAACCTTTTAGATAAAGGTTTCATATATATATTTTTTGGTAATTGCATTGTTGAAATTAATTGTAAATGTTTAAGGGATGTTTGAGAAAAAATGATAACGTTTTTTACCTTTTGTGCCCATCATCACTTTCTGGTATTTCCATTGTAATTTGCAGAGCCTCAATATCTTTGCGATCAAGAAAGTCCCTTTCCTTATAATTTGATTAAAACTTTGTCATTATAACCACGGAAATATGTCTATATATAAAAAGAAACCACGAGGGATTCAATTTCAAACAAATACAAAGAGTAGATGCAACAAAAAGTTGTGCCTATGTGGAAGAGACAAGTGTTGATTGAGGAGTGGAAATACCCAACAAAGGGGACCGACAAGTAGTAGCAAGGTCATTTATTGACACATGCAATGATTCTGTTGAAGGCGTTTTTTAGGGGGTTGTTCATCTAGCAGTTTCATTGGTCTTTCAAGAACAAATGAAAACCTGTCATGTGTAACCAAAACATTAATGTGTGTGGCTACCATCAATAGGCAGTGGATATCTGCAAAGCATCTGGATAACCTGCGATAGCCAATGTAGCATGTCGTCTGGACTAATACTTTAATATCTAGGTATTTCTCTCAGGGTGGACAAACAAATAGATGATATTTGGTGTCAAATTAGGAATTCAAGACATCAAAGCATTGATGTTTGCTTTCATACCAACCTTCGACCGACTAACTTGCATTGAATGTAAGGTATACCTACAAACCTTCGACCGACTATGTTTAGATCAATTTTGGTTGCCTATATGTATTCATTATTGGGCTACTTAATCCCACAATCACTCTGCATATGCCAGTCTTCTCAAGTAATACTTTCCAACGCAACCTAGCTATATTGCAGTTATAAGGTATTCTTTCCATCTTTCGTTGTTATATTGTTTCGGTTTCATTCATTATTATCATGTATTTAGGAAAAATAATCACCTATCACCTCTGTTAAATCTATATATAGTCCATATAATAGATCAAAAAACAATTAGATAGATCGAAAAAAATTTAACAGAGTTTTATTTCTATAACAGAGTATAAAACTAAAGTGTATTCATAAACAAAATCCTATTATGTTGTAGCAGAGTAGTAGAGTTATCATTCATCAGTAGAGTATGTTAATTAATCAACATAGGATTAATATAAGAGAATGTAGAGAAAGGGAAAACATGTAAGAGTTATTCCTTTCACCCAATAAATGGAACATACATTACCGAATAACAATTTTCATGCATAATTGCTCAACACATCAATAATTCAACATAATACCTTAGTAAAATCAATGCACATAGGATTGCATGAAAGTTTAGGAAGGAGGAAATTCACCCATGGGATCACATCCAGGCTCTAGGAATTCTGCAATAATCAATAGGAATGGATTTCTACTTCTCCAACAATAGAGGATACGATGAATGGTTAACCCTAATATTATTCCTCCACCCACCACATTTTTCTTCTCATCCAATCTAGCCATAAGATGGACCATAAAAGTCCCTTTTATATGTAATCAATCCATCTATCAATTGGAGGAGCGAAGTTACTTCTCTGTTTGTCGTTTTTAACTCTATTTAATTTATCAGTCGCAACCTTCCACAGTTTCCTTTCTGCAACATCCTTTGCGCAATAATTTTTTTTTGCATTTATTTTTTCACATTTACCTTTTCACAACGACCTTTCCAAACTTTGCGGTAACTCATTCCTTCCGCAATTGTGGGTTGTAGATTATGGATGTGCACTTTGACTCTTCTTGAAAATTGCTTCTGCATTTATCTTTTTGCAACAACCTTTCCGCAATCGAAAACTAATCAACAAACTTCACTGATTAAGTCTTCTTCTGGAAGATCAATCCCGCAAGGTTGTTTCCGCAATACATAATTCTGCAAATCTATTTTTGCATCACAAGATTCAACATGCAAGCAACACAATTCCACTCTTCAATAAATATTGGTAAACTATACACAATATCAAAAGGTCTAATCAAACCTGCAAAGAAATAATTCAATCATTTGAAAAATGATTAGGAAATAAATATTGCAAGTAACTCCACCATAGAAACTTGCTTACATTATGAACATTCAATAGAAAACCATCACTTCATCTTCACTCCTATTAATGAATTACCAACTCTAATCAACAACTCTGTATTTGATATTATTGGAGTTTCTATATGCATTATCCCTTTAGTAAACATCATGAGGAAAAATGGAATGGAGACACATACTAAGAACCCTTCAGATAAAGGACATGTCAAGCTATAGTATGGAGGTCAAACTATGGGGGTTCTTATCAATAAATATAATATAGAGAAATATGCCACCATAAATAGCTTTCCAATAATTGTTGTTAAGGATGGGAAAATTATTGATGTATTTGTAACTTCGGAAGATATTCTGATGTATATTATCATTGTATGTTGTTGTACCCCCATTGGGGGTGTGTGTTACCCATTTAAGGGATGTCTAAATTATTTCTAGACCTTAAGGTACAACCTCTGTTGTAAGTTGGGGAAAAGTCCCCAGTGTAACATCATGTAATATGTAATTATGGTCTCTCTAGGAGAAGTGGGCCCCATGTGAGATGACATGTAGGCTCGGGTCTTATATTTGGTCATTGAATTGAAAGGGTATAAATAGGGAGTCACTCTCCCTCATTTATACACATCTCACACATTCTCTAAGGCGCATGATAGAGAGAGAGAGAATTAGAGGAGGAGAGAAATATAGGTACTGAACATTTCTTATTACTGCTTTTGATCATCTTACTATTCTGAAGAAGTTTGCGAGGTTTTCTCCTTTATGGTTTCCCCGATGAAAATATTTGTGTATTTTGTATATTTTATATATTATGCATTTTACTATACTTGTAACTTCTTTTAGATAAATATCCCAGATAATCTAATCAGATCTTAAGAAAATCTAACATGGTATCAAGGCCTCTCTGAAAGAAGGCACTGTGCAGTTGCAGGAACTAGGGATTCCTAGTTGAAGGTGTCCACTCCACAGATCATCAAGTAAGGAGGTCCAGGATAACTTGCCTCACTAGGGAACATCTATTGGTGGTAGTAGTTTCCGAATCAGATAATTTTCACTTTGCATAAAAAATAGAGCTACAATTGCAGCTAATGTAAATTAGGGTTTCATGCTTGAAAACCCTAGATGACTGAATTTAGTCATTCTATAACTTTTGCTATAACGTGATATTGGAGAAGGATTAGAAGCCAAAAAATTTACAGGATGAAGAGAAATTCTTTTTGTACCTTGTGTAAAAGTTTCAGCCTCATATTCGATATACTTAAGGCTATATGGTTCTTCCAAATCAGGATTCCATCCTCCTCAAGAATACAACCATAAATAGGTGACCTAGGGATATTTTCTATATCTAGGGCTAGGAAGGTCCAAAATACATTTTTCAAGATGTAGAAGGTAGGGGACAAACTATATTTTATGTGGTACTCTTTTCATACCCATAATGTGAAACATTGACACGTCGAAGTCCATACAAGTTCGTTATCCTAAACAGTCCCCAAAACAATCACCTTGGGAAACACAACATAACTCCCACTTGGAGAATCCATTTGTGCTATAACCTATGGGGTTGGAAATAAGACATATCATGCTATCTTAGTGAGAAGTTTCAGACTAAAATGATGTGAAACTTCAGAGATACAGTAGAATAAATTTCATACATTTATGTAGAATAAATTGAAAAACTAGGGCTTACTGTTTTGGGAGATTCCCACCTCCATTTTAAAAAAATGAGTACATTGGAAAACTCACCTTGAAAAGGCCAATATTTTTGTCTAATCAGAAGTTTGAAATTCCAATTTTGATAAATTAGGGTTTCTTAGACAAACCCTAGATCAATCAACTCTAGAAGCAGGTCGAACACCTCAAATCAGTAAGATCTAAATCTTTGCTATTTATACTTGAGGTTCTCATTTCAAAATCACTAATCACACCCAGCTTGATGAAAATCTTGGTGAAGCTGACAAATTCTGAGTATGGAAGTATAGGACCTCTATGATACTTGAAGAAATTGACTTGGATCATTATTTCAGTAAGGAATTTCTAAGAGCCAGAAGGAGATGAGGCTAAGGCTAGAGCTAAGAGAATCATTGCAGATTCTATTAGAGATCATCTCATCCTTCATGTGTCATCCTTGAAGACACCAAAAGTAAGTGTCTGATGCTATGACGAAGCAATCGAAGAAGAATAAGAGATTGTTATAACCACCTTGAGTGGCCTCCAAATATCATGGGATTCATTCGTTCGAGGAATGTGTGATAGAAGGAAATGATTACCTTTAGCAGAATCTAGGAAGAGTGCACACAAGAAGAAGATCGACTCATAATAAGAGAAGAGAATATGGTAGCAACTAAAGAACAAGGTCTCACAATTCAAAGAATATCCCTCAAGTGATGAGGAATATGAAGGACTCAATTCTTGAAGAACCTCTTATCCATATTAGCATTTGGATAAGAAATGATGATGTTATGAATTAGGAAGATGATGAATCTGAAGGATCAAGAAGGAGTCTACCCACAAAAAAATAAAGATAAGTATTCAATTGTCATTTCATGATATTGTTTGGTTATACATTTGTTTATATTCAATAGATGGTTGATTATTTTGCATTTATACTACTAAAATGCACATAGTAGGTAAGAAGTCAATGATGGTGTACAACATTCCATTACTACTTATCTAGATTGAAACCTCTTTGTTGGCATCTTAGGAGTAGTACTCACTCTTAATAACATTGGGGTAGAATGCATCTAGAAGTTACTGTATGTATACATGATATGGATGAATGTTGTAGCATTGGCTAAAATAGTCACATGGCTATGTGACATATATTTGTCACTAATAATATGTTTTGGAAATTATGATATGTTTCTAGTCATGCAAGTGAACTTGACTTGTAGATCATTCCAAAGAATAAGTAACGAAAGTTCAGAAGAGGAACTTGAAGCTTCCCGGCTCAAACACACCATGGCGAAAGAAAGAGCTTCAGAAGAATATAAAGAGAACGGTAGATCCACCTAGAGAGATGAAGACCACCTTGGGCACAAGAAATAATCCAAGATGAAGAATACTATGATGATACTTCCAAATAAAGCAAGAGGCCTTAGACACACTCTAGTTATGTGACATTGTTGAGTGACATAATTGATGTAGAGCCTTCTAGCTATGACGAAGTATCTAAGAAGAAAGGGAATGAGACTATGATCAAAGAGTACCAGTTCAAGAAGAATGATGTCTAGGATGCGGTGTTGAGACCTAAAGGGAAGTCTGTAGTGTCTTCCATATGGATCTACAAGATCCAACATGCAGTATATGGAAGACTCGTGGGATACAAGGCAATAATTGTAGCACGAGGATTCTCACAAGAAATAAGGAACAAACTACAAAGAGAGGTTTTCACCAGTGATGAGTCAAGGAGGAAGTATACGTAGAGTAGCCACTGGGAGTTGAGACACAAGATAGGTAGACTCATGTGTTCAAATTAAAGAAGGCCTTGTATGAGCTCAAAAGGCACCCATGGGATATAACATACAGTTACATAAGGATCTTGAAGAACAACTAGAGTGATGAAGATCTTAACCTTTGCTACAAGATTGAATATGAAATCCTATAGAGGATGACAAGCTCACAAATGGGTGCGAGAAAATTTTTCAACAAAGTTCAAGATAGAGGATCTTGGTATCTAGTGACCCTAGATGGATACATAGAATATTAGTAGTAGAGGAAGATACTTGTCACTCTATTACAAAATGTTTCAATACATAGAGTACAAAAGGCAGAGGGAGAATGATGCTTTGTTTCAGACGGAGTGACTGTAGAAGATCCTCAAGTTTGACATGGTACATCAGGATGGACAGCTTACTCATGGCTCTAAGATTTATTGAGAGTAAAGCATATTCCAACCATTACTTCAAGGTTGAAGGTGGAAGACAAGTGATTCCCCTGTTATATGTCGATTACCTATTACTGATAGGAGAAAAGGAACTCTTTAAAGATGCAAGAAGGAGACTTGCTATAGAGTTCAAGATGAAATACCTAGGGATATTGTACTACTTCCTAGGAATGGAAGTGTGGAAGAATGCGAATGAGATTTTCTTGGTCAAGGAAAGTATGCAGTGGAGATTCTGAAGAAATTCGGAATACTAGAACGCAAGGTGATAACCACACCTATGGAATCAAACTTGAAGCTTTTGTGTGATGCTTCATTAGAGACAGTTGATGCCATGATGTATCATCATATGATTTGTTCATTGATGTGCCTGATGAATACGAGCCCAAACATATTCTTTGTTGTGAACAACCTGAGCTAGTTCTTGACGGATCTGAGACATGTTCACCTGGTTGCAAAGCATGGAGTTAGGTACCTGAAGGGTACAGTTGAGTATGGGCTCAAGTATGATATGAATCAGAAGACTAGGTTGCATGGTTACGTTGATTCTGATTGGTAGCACCACTAAGAAGAGGACCACCTTGGGTTGATTCTTCAGTTTGAGATACAGTATGGCCTACTGGATTGGCAGGATGTAGTCCTACATGGCACTGAGTACAGTCGAGGAAAAATATGTTGCCACTTGCGCGACTATCTGTGAATTAGTATGTTTATTTTGAAAGCTACTATTTTATTTGATTTATCTGACTTGCATTTTTGCATGATGCAGAGGAGCAGTGAAGCTCTAGTATCTGATCCAGATCGAGATCTCTTGAAACAGGGAGCGGTGATTTCTAGCATAGCCGGTGAGACAAGTTGTCTGAGCATAAAATCCTGGCAAATCTCGTAGGTTTCTCAAACGTAATCAGTCCTGTAGGTTGTCCTCATATGTAATCAGTCCTGGTGAAGCTTGTAGGTTATCCTTTGGACCTCAAGTTAAGCATCATTTGGAGGAAGGGTCACCTGACCATTCATCAAATGTGCAACTCATATGCATCATCATCTAAAGAAAGGATCAATCGACCATTCTTCTAATGTGGACTTCAATTTAGAGGAAAGACTAGTGAGATAAGCTCACCATGATTGTCATCATTATTATTAATTGATAGTATCATGTAAATACTATATAATATTAAACTCATTGTTATTATTGTATAGTTATGAAATCATGTTATTTATGACTATATTAAATATTATTATTACTATATATTATTATTAAGGAATTATTAAATATATAATATATTATTATTAAGAAATTATTAATTTTAAAATGGGTTAAAAAATAATAATAATTAATATTATCATAAATTTTTATTTAAACTTAATAAAGGTTTTTGAAAATATCTATAACTTTGTAGGTTTTTTTAAATATTATATGGATTTTGCATGTCGTGTATTTTACAACTCTATGGAATCTTTTGTCATAATTTTTTTTTCGTAATTTTATCAAAGATTTTAATCTTGACATTCATTTTGGGTGTACCACATATCGTAGAGTGATCTCGTCAAGATCTTATAAAATAAATTTAGAAATCTTTTGACAAATAAGATAGAGTGATCTCATCAAGATCTTTGACATTATATATATTTTTTATGATTAGGAATCATTTGTTTCAAATTCACAAAATATTATTTTAACAAATTAGATACAATATAGTAGAAGAAAGAATAAAATGCTCTTTATTATAATTCCCTAAGTGATAGGACTTATTAATATTTGATATATTATTATTTTATTATTTAAGAGTATTATGGATCTGATTAACAAGGCTTTGAGACTAAAATGCATATTTAGGCTTTTGTGGTTGAATTATATATATATATATATAATTAAAATTAAAATTAAATTTAAAGTTAACTCAACTTTAACGTACTCATATTATACTATGAGCTTCAAATTTAACGTACTCATATTATACCTTTCCCTTTCCTGAGCTACAACGAAGGGGGAAGAAACACTATTCCATCCATAAATCCCAACTTCATAGCAATGGTTTGCTTCTATCTAAATGGATTTTGTGATAAAAAGTGATTTCATATTGAGTTCCAAATATACACTATTATGATTGGTAGGCTCTTAAATATATTTTACTTAATGTGGAAGGGCATAATGATAAATGAGGATAGATTGATTGATGTTTGGGTTTAATCATTCCACTCTATTGACAAACAAAGCAATGTTGATCATAAACAAAGGCGTTTACCAATTAAAGGAAATGTTTGCGGATTTTCAATGAACACTGTAAATGAAATTAAAATATTTTATAAAATAGAATTATATAAGAAAGAAGAGTTGAAAGCGAGATTTTGTTTATTGGAGTTGAAACTTCTTTCATGGTACAAAACCATTGTTAAAGGGAGTTCTACTCAATGCCACAACCCTTATAACAATCTTGGCCTTGTTTAAGGAACATGGTGTGATTGAGAAAGTAAGTACTATTATTGAATGATAATATTTTACGAATGACTATTCTTGCCTACATATTTCTATTTTGATGCTTTTAATGCAACGCAAGCAATACTTACCTCTTACTCTCTCACTCTCCTACCTCCTACATCCAATCTCTCTATTCCCTGAATTTCATAGAACTCTTTCTTCTCTAAATCACAAGTGGAATCTCTTTATAATGGTGCAGTGAATCCAATCTCTTACACATGGCTTGAATCCCCTTTTCTGGTGGCCAAATCTAATTAGGTCTTCTCTAGTTCTCTTATTGTAGTAAATCTAAGAATATTGGCAATTAATTCATAATCATTATAGCTAATGAAAAAAATTATGGAGATCAACATATAAGTGGTATATACATTGTGAGGTGAGAGTAACCCTTTAGGTCTAGCCGAGACATCCAATCAAAAGAATCTACCTTCTTAAAGGTAGGTAGGTAGGTATTTGCAACAAGAAAAGACAATTAGATATATGTCCACTAAAGGAATCACGACTGCATAATATTGCCTAAGAATATTGTTGGTTTGATCCAGGAATCAATTTATTATATGAGGTTTGGAGCGAGGGGGATACAAGATGATTGTTCCACTTAGGAGTATCGAGTAGGATCCTTGGTAACCGATAATAATCCTAAAAATGTAAATAAGAATCTCAAAATATCATAGTTTTAAGGTTTATGTCAATGCCACTCCATGGCATGTAACCTCTCCTCTAAATATTACACAAATTATTGTTCCCTTAACCAGCTTTCAAGTTCATTTACCCAAATTTTTAGGAGATTATGTTGTTAGGTCTTCATTGGTCTAGCAAGGAGGTGATGACCTCAATTTGGAGCCTAATTTGTTTTTGTGTAGGTGATTTTTGGTATCTTAGAAGATATTCAATGAGATCAAGAAATGGAAGAAAATGATAGAAATTGATATTAGTAATATTCACATGATAATGTATAATACATAGTACAATCATGATAACCACCATATAATGGTCAATGGTACATAATTGAGAATATTAGAACCTTAATCCTAAAAATTAAATAAGAACATGTTCCATTCCTCCATGGATTTATTTGAGGATTGTGATGCCATTACACTTGGATTGATGCTTCTATATTGATTGGTTGACTCATCATTCATTGGTTATACCCTTTCAACATTTCTGGTTGAGTTGGTATGTTGGATATTGATCCATTTGGAGGTGATTTCCTAAATTAAAGGACTATGGTTAGAATGTGGACATACCTTATTCAATTTTTAGTGGGTAAATCCATAGATGTAAGATTTGTTAGGATAAATTATAATCCTCCCTTGACCATCATAGTCCAAAAATAATTTTCTAGCTTACGATATTGTTGCCACTTCACTAGTCCTATGGGGAACTCATTTGGGGCCAACCTACTACTTGATGTGCTAGTTTACATGAGTTTAGGTGCTCTAGACGATAATCCCTATAATTTAGGAACCCACACTGAGTGTTGGGAATCCTGTGATCAGTTCACCCTAGTATGTGTTGAGTTATCCTCAAATAGGCATCAATTAGTTCATCTCCAATTAGTCTAGCGCGGCCACATTTTTCTGATTTAAGGAGGTTAGGCACCTTTTAGAGTAGTCTTCATATAAATAAATGGCAATTGTTGGGCAACATTCTTCTAACGCTAGATTTCATAGACTGCATTCCATTGTTCCATTGTCTATTTCTAGAATGCATTCAACACTATGTTCATATGTAATCTGAATTGCCTCTTTGCAAGTTTCACAGTTTTGTTGATTGCGAAGAATTGGTTGTTCACACTTATTACAGATTCATTGGAATTGTGGTGCAAAAGCATATTTTTTAGTGGACCTTGTATTTGCACAAAGAAAGTCGTACTCACAATTTGATCTTTTTTCTTCTTTTTTTTGTAAAAGGAAAAGGCCACTACGTTTAAAAACAAAATGGTTGATAACCATTTTGGTGAAAACTTTAAAATAGAATTGAAAACAACTAGTTACCCGAGTCTTTGAGTCTATGAGTGCAAGCAATATTTTTTTTGCAAATTCATCATTAAGGGCACTTACAAATGTTGCTGAAGAGAATTGGATTGTGTTATTTACTTTTGGACCATTTCTCATAATTGTTTTGAACAAATACAATGGTGCAATGTTGCATGCAAGTTGATCTTGTATTTGTTGAAGAAGATCTTTTTAATTTTCATTGATTTGCAACTAAAACAAATTATGAATTAGTATTAGATTGTGTCTAAGGATTCAAAGGGATTTTTTCAATTTCATTGTTCAGTAGCAAGAAAGACATTAAAAATTGCAAGTAGATGAAAGACAAAAAGGTTTTATAGAAGAGAAAATAGACTTAATGTCACAGGAATGTGGATTGTTTCTCCATATTTGATGTATAGTTCATGTTAGGTGTTGTTTTTCTAGCATCCAATAACAATCACTGCAATAGACCCAACTGGAAATATATCATTTGATTCCAACAATTCATTTATAGTGGTGTTTGGTGGAAGTTTTTGGTATTTGCAAACTTTATCTATAATTTCAACTCTTATTTTGTCCAAGAATAGGATGCAATAATTTACATCTCCTCTATGATATGCTCCCTTTTTTCAGTGCAAAGTTTGTGATTCTGACATTGGTTCCAGGATAAAATTTATCAATGAAGTGTGGAATCAAGTGGTTATTTATGTCAACTTTTATTGTCATTTTCCTATATTTGTCTACTAGATTAGCATGAACCAATTGTGTTTTTGTAGGTGAATTAGGATTTTTTCTGTGGTAGGGTCCATATAACATCGAGAAATATCCTTCAAAAAATATGTTATATGTTGTTTAACATATTTGAATGATTTTATATGGCTACAATGAACCTTGTTTAGGCTTGTGGTTGTCAATAAACCAAAGACATGAAGTAGATATAAATTTGAAATAAAAAAAATAGTATTTAATGTGTAGAAACCTTTTAGATAAAGGTTTCATATATCGTTTTTTTTGTATTTGCATTGTTGAAATTAATTGTAAATGTCTAAGGGATGTTTGAGAAAAAAATGATAACGTTTTTTACTTCTTGTGCCCGTCATCACTTTCTGGTATTTCCATTGTAATTTTCAGAGCCTGAATATCTTTGCGATCAAGAAATTCTCTTTCCTTATAATTTGATTAAAAAATTTTCACTATAACCAAGGAAATATGTCTATAGATAAAAAGAAACCACGGGGGATACAATTTCAAACAAATATAAATAGTAGATGCAAAAAAAAGTTGTGCCTATGTGGAAGAGACAAGCGTTGATTGCAGAGTGGAAATACCCACCAAAGGGGACCCACAAGTAGTAGCAAGGTCAATTGTTGACACATGCAATGATTACGTCGAAGGCATTTTAGGGGGTTGTTCGTCTAGCAGTTTCGTCGGTCTTTCAAGAACAAATGAAAACTTGTCATGTGTAACCAAAACATTAATGTGTGTGGCTACCGTCAATAGGAAGTGGAGATCCACAAAGCATATGGATAACCTGTGATAGCCAGTGGATTATTCCTTTTGGACTAATACTTCAATATCTAGGTATTTCTCTCAACGTGGACAGACATATATATGATATTTGATGTCAAATTAGGAATTGAAGACATCAAAGCATTGATGTTTGCATTCACACCACCCTTCGACCGACTAAACTACATTGAATGTAATGTAGAACAACAAACCTTCGACCAACTATGTTTAGATCAATTTTGAATTCCTATATGTATTCATTATTGGGCTACTTAATCCCACCGTCACTGTGCATATGCAAGTCTTCTCAAGTAATACTTTCTAGTGCAACTTGGCTATATTGTAGTTATCAGGTATTCTTTCCAGCTTGCGTTGTTATATTGTTTTGGTTTCATTCATTATTATCATGTATTTAGGAAAAATAATCACCTATCACCTCTGTTGAATCTATATATCATCCATATAATAGATCAAAAAGCAATTAAATAGATCGAAACAAATTTAACAGAGTTTTTATTTCTGTAATAGAGTATAGAACTAAAGTGTATTCATAAACAAAATCCTATTATGTTGTAGAAGAGTAGAAGAGTTATCGTTCATCAATAGAGTATGTTAATTAATGAACATAGGATTAATATAAGAGAATGTAGAGAAAGGGAAAACGTGTAAGAGTTATTCCTTCCACCCAATAAATGGACCATACATTACTGAATAACAATTTGCATGCATAATTGCTCAACACATCAATAATTCAACAACATACCTCAGTAAAATCAATGCACATAGGATTGCATGCAAGTCCAGGAAAGAGAAAATTCACCCATGGGATCACATTCGGGCTCTAGGAATTGTGCAATAATCAATAGGAATGGATTTCTACTTCTCCAATAGTAGAGGATAAAATGAATGGTTAACCCTAATATTATTCCTCTGCCCACCATGTTTTTCTTCTCATGCAATCTAGCCATAACATGGACCATAAAAGTCGCTTTTATATGTAATGAATACATCTATCAATTGGAAGAGCAAAATTAATTCTTTGTTTGTCGGTTTTAACTCTATTTAATTTATCAGTCGCAACATTCTACAGTTTCCTTTCTGCAATATCCTTTGCATAATAAATTTTTTTTGCATTTCCTTTTTCGCATTTACCTTTTCACAGCGACATTTCCACACTTTGCGGTAACTCATTCCTTCTGCAATTGTGGGTTACGGATTGTGGATGTGCACTTTGACTCTTCTCAAAAATTGCTTCTGCATTTATCTTTTCGCAATGACCTTTCCACAATCGAAAACTAATAAACAAAATTCACTGATTAAGTATTCTTCTAGAATCTCAATCCTGCAAGGTTGTTTCTGCAATACGTAATTTTGCAAATCTATTTCAGCAGTTCTGGTTTCGAAATTCTGTTTCTACAATTCTATTTCCATAAATCTCCCTTCCACAATAGTCCTTCCATAATTGCGGATTGCAGATTGCGAGTTTGCAATTCTCAGTTTCAAAAACTAATGAACTTCCACAAACCTGCAGCCGTAACGGTCCTTTCCATAATCAAATTACGGATCCTCCTTACCGCTTTTCCAAACATGGGCTTTCACAATTTTCCTCCCGCAAATCAACTTTTCTACAGCTTTAACTAGCTTACAACTTTTCATTGTGGAACTCATCCTTGGCCGTTGATATTCACAGATTCTTCTTTGTTCGTTGATCTGGGATTAAGTGCGTATTTTCACCTTGTCTTTGCAGATCTTTTATTTTCCCTACACCTTTCTCTTGCGAAATTAATTTGGAGCGTTAGATATGATGTTGAGAAAGATCTAAACCCTTCACGCTTCCTCTTCACCTTTCAACTACATAATCGTTCTCAGTCATTGATCTTCCCCTTCATGAATTTGGTCATTTGTTCCCGCTTTCTCTATTGGTGAGTGTCTCCATGTCTGTGTCCATTCTCTTTAATCCTAGGATCTGCATTGTTTATTAACATCCTTCAAATAATTACTTAACCTACATATGTCTTCTTCTTAAATTACATTCACATACAATATATATATCCTCATACATTGATGCAAAATTGTTTCTTCTTAGGTTATGTTTTGCGACCCCTACACAGAACTCCTTTGAACAGAGAAATTTATAGTGATGACGTCAATGTTAACATTGAACTCTATTACAAGAATTGGAAATGGAGAGGTACTTTGCAATCCTATTATGTAAATTTTGGAATTCACAACAACTTCTGAATATCGTCATTCTTTACACCTATCCGATGGATATACTACAATACAAAGTCTATTTGCCTTGCCTCTTAGCTCCCTTTTCACATCATCTCAAGTGGAAATTGGATCATTGGTTCAAATAAATAACTTCACTTGTAAATATATCCAAAATAACAAGTATGTATTCACTTGTCTACCTTTCCCTACTACTTATTTCTCAACCACATAAATCACACATAGTAACCACACTTTATATTATTTACTCTTTGACCATACATTTTTTTCATGCTTTCCAGGATTCTTATAGTTCATCATATACAGGTGCATATTATGAAATCAGAGATTATTGGTGTCCCACTGTTGAAAAATTATGTAAGTTCTCCTACCAAGCATCAATTAGAAAAAACTAACACACCCAAAAGATTTACTGCCATACATGAAAGAATAGACATTGAAAGTCAGAGTCCTTTCAAAAATTGATCTTCGCACCTTCACCAATGCTAGGGGGTCTGGACATGTGTTTAGCTTTGATGTCATTGATATCACGGGTAGTGAAATATGCATCACATGATTCAACATGCAAGCAACACAATTCCACTCTTCAATAGATATTGGTAAACTGTACACAATATCAAAAGGTCTAATCAAACCTACAAAGAAGCAATTCAATCATTTGAAAAATGATTGGGAAATAAATATTGCCAGTAACTCCACCATAGAAACTTGCTTACATGGTGAACATTCAATAGAAAACCATAACTTCATCTTCACTCCTATTAATGAATTACCAACTCTAACCAACAAATCTGTATTTAATATTATTCGAGTTTCTATATGCATTATCCCTTTAGTAACCATCATGAGGAAAAATGGAATGGAGGCACATACTAAGAACCCTTTAGATAAAGGACATGTCAAGCTATAGTATGGAGGTCAAATTGTGGGGGTTCTTATGAAATAAATATAATCTAGAGCAATATGCCACCATAAATAGCTTTCCATTCATTGTTGTTAAGGCTGGCAAAATTGTTGATGTATTTGTAACTTCGGAATATATTCTGATGTATATTATCATTGTATGTTGTTGTACCCCCATTGGGGATGTGTGTTACCCATTTAAGGGATGTCTAATTTGTTTCTAGACCTTGAGGTACAACCTCTGTTGTAAGTTGGGGAAAATTCCCCAATGTAACATCATGTAATATGTAATTATGGTCTCTCTAGGAGAAGTGGGCCCCATGTGAGATGACATGTAGGCTCGGTCTTATATTTGGCCATTGACTTGAAAGGGTATAAATAGGGAGTCACTCTCCCTCATTTATACACATCTCACACATTCTTGAAGGTGCATGAGAGAGAGAGGGAGTCATAGGAGGAGAGAAAGATAGCTGTAGAACATTTCTTAATACTGCTTTTGATCATCTTACTATTCTGAAGAAGTTTGCAGGGTATTCTCATTTATGGTTTCCCCGATGGGAATATTTTTGTCTTCTGTATCTTTTATATATTATGCATTTTACTATACTTGTAACTTATTTCATATAAATATCCTAGATAATCTAATCAAATCTTAAGAGATTCTAACGTGGTATCAAGGCCTCTCTGAAAGAAGGCACTGTGCAACTGTGGGAACTAGGGATTCCTAGTTGAATGTGTTCACTCCACCGATCATGAAGAAAGGATTTCCAGGCTAAATCGCCTCACTAGGGAACATCTATTAGTGGTAGCAGTTTTTGAATCAGATAATTTTCACTGTGCAACCAAAATACAGCTACAATTGCAGCTAATGGAAATTAGGGTTTCATGCTTGAAAACCCTAGAAGACTGAATTTAGTCATTCTATAACTTTCGCTATAACGCAATATTGGAGAAGGATCAAAAGCCAAAAATCTTACAGGATGAAGAGAAATTATTTCTGTACCTTGTGTAAACCTTTTATCCTCATATTCGATATACTTAAGCCGATATGGTTCCTCATAATCAGGGTTCCATCCTCCTCCAGAATACAGTCATAAATAGGCGACCGAGGGATATTTTCTATATATAGGGCTAGGAAGGTCCAAACTACATTTTGGAAGATGTATAAGGTAGGGGACAAACTATATTTTCTGTGGTATGCTTTTTATACCCATGATGTGAAACATTGACACGTGGAAGTCTGTACAAGTTCGCTATTATAAACTGTCCCCACAATAGTCACCTTGGGAAACGCAGCATAAGTACCACTTGGAGAATCCATTTATGCTATAACCTGTGGGGTTGGAAATAAGACATATCATGCTATCTTAGTGAGAAGTTTAAAACTAAAATGATGTGAAACTTCGGAGATACAGTAGAATAATTTTCATACATTTATGTAGAATAAATTACAAAACTAGGGCTTACTGTTTTGGGAGATTCCCACCATTGTTTTCAAAAAAATGAGTACATTAGACAACTCACCTTGAAGAGGCTAATATTTCTATCTAATCAAAATTTTGAAATTCGAAGTTTGATAAATTAAGGTTTCTTAGACAAACCCTAGATCAGACAACTCTAGAAGTAGGTTAAACACCTCAAATCAGTAAGATCTAAATCTTTGGTATTTACATTTGAGGTTCTCATTTCAAAATGACTTATCACACCTAGCTTGATGACAAGCTTGGTGAAGCTAAAAAATTCCGAGTATGGAATTATAGGACCTTTGTGATCCTTGAATAAATTGACTTGGATCATTATTTCAGTAAGGAAGTTCTAAGAGCCAGAAGGAGATGAGGCTAATGCTAGAGCTAAGAGAATCATTGCAGATTATATTAGAGATCATCTTATCCCTCATGTGTCATCCTTGAAGACACCAAAAGTAATTGTTTGATGCTATGGCGAAGAAATCGAAGAAGAATAAGAGATTGTAATAACCACCTTGAATGGCCTCCAAAGATCATGGGATTCATTCATTTGAGGAATGTGTGCTAGAGGGAAGTGATTACCTTCAGCAGACTCTAGGAAGAGTGCACACAAGAAGAATCTCGACTCATAATAAGAGAAGAGTATGGTAGCAACTGAAGATCAAGCTCTCACGATTCAAAGAAGATCCCTCAAGCGATGAGGAATATGAAGGACTCAATTCTTGAAGAACCTATTATTCATCTTAGCATTTGGATAAGAAATGTTATTGTTATGAATGAAGAAGATGATGAATATGAAGGCTCAAGAAGGAGTCTACCCAGGGAAAAAATAAATATAAGTATTCAATTGTCATTTCATGATATTTTTTGGTTATACATTTGTTTATATTCTATTGATGGTTGATTATTTTGCATTTATACTACTGAAATGCACATAATCGGTAAGAAGTCAATGATGGTGTACAACATTCCATTACTACTTATCTATATTGAAACCTCTTTGTTGCCATCTTAGGAGTAGTACACACTCTTAATAACATTGGGGTAGAATGCATCTAGAAGTTACTGTATGTATACATGATATGGATGAATGTTGTAGCATTGGCTAAAATATTCACATGGCTATGTGACATATATTTGTCACTATTAATATGTTTTGGAAATTATGATATGTTTCTAATAATGCAATTGAACTTGACTTGTAGATCATTCCAAAGAACAAGTAACGATAGTTTAGAAGAGGAACCTGAAGCTTCCCGGCTCAAAGACACCATGGTGAAAGAAAGAACTTCTGAAGAATATAAAGGGAATGGTAGATCCATTAGAGGAAATTTAAATTTAAAATGGGCCTTCCAAAAATAATACAAATTACATATCATAATGTATTAGACAATCAAAATGCTTTAAAATTCAAAAAGGGAGCACCTCTTAAACAATTTTTTAATATAAATTTGGGGATAGTTATCATTAAAAAAACTACTTTTTTTGTTCATATTTTCGACATATCTCCTTGTGTTTTTACTCAAATTTTGGTTGAGAGAGCTTGTTGGATGCAGAATTAAATTATGCATCCAACAAGTACCCACTTGACATACTTTTTACGGGCCCGGTTACCCCAAAAAAAAGAAATACCTAAAAAAAATGTGATGATGACATCATCATCACGTTTTTTTAGCTATTTCTTGTTTTTGGGGTAGAGGGGCCCATAAAAAGTATTCCGAGTGGGTACTCGTTGGATGTGGAATTTAATTCTACATCCAATGAGCTCTACTGATCAAAATTTGAGTAAAAACATAGGGATATATGTCAAAAATACGAACAAAAAAGTAGTTTTTTCTTTTCTTCCTCCAAAATTAATAAATATTATTTTATTATTTTAACTATTATTTTGTTAATTTTCTTTAGGAGGCCCATTTTGAGTTGAAATTTCCTCCAATGCACCTCGAGAGATGAAGACCACCTTGGGAACGAGAACTAATCCAAGATGAAGAATAGTATGACGATACTTCCAAAGAAATCAAGAGGCCTTAGACACACTCAGTTATGTGACACTGTTGAGCGACATAATTGATGTAGAGCCTTCCAGCTATGAAGAAGTAGCTAAGAATAAAGGGAAAGAGACTATGATCAAAGAGTACCAATTCAAGAATAATGATGTCTAGGATGCAATGTTGAGACCTAAAGGGAAGTCTGTAGTGTCTTCCATATGGATCTACAAGATCCAACATGCAGTAAATGGAAGAATCATGGGATACAAGGAAAGAATCGTAGCACGAGGATTCTCACAAGAAAGAAGGCACAAACTATGAAGTGACATTTGCACCAGTGATGAGTCGAGGAGGAAGTATACGTAGAGTAGCCACTGAGAGTTGAGACATGTGACATGTAGACTCATGTGTGCAAATTAAAGAAGTATTTGTACAAGATCAGAAACCACCCATGGGATATAACATACAGTTACATAAGGAGCTTGAAGAACACCTAGAGTGATGAAGATCTTAACCTTTTCTACAAGATTGAATATGAAATCCTATAGAGGATGACAAGCTCATAGATGGGTGCGATAAAAAATTTTCAACAAAGTTCAAGATAGAGGATCTTGGTATCCAGTGCCCCTAGATGGATACATAGAATATTAGTAGCAGAGGAAGATACGTGTCACTCCATTACAAAATGTTTCAATACATAGAGTACAAAAGGCAGAGGGAGAATTATGCTCTACTTCAGAGGGAGTGACTGCAAAAGATCCTCAGGTTAGACATGGTACATCAGAATGGACAACTTACTCATGACTCTAGGATTTATTGAGAGTAAAGCAGATTCCAACCATTACTTCAAGGTTGAAGGTGGAAGACCAGTGATTCCCTTGTTATATGTCTATCACCTGTTACTGATAGGAAAAGAGGAACTCTTTAAAGATGCAAGAAGGAGACTTGATACAGAGTTCAAGATGAAATACTTAGGGATATTGTACTACTTCCTAGGTATGGAAGTGTGGAAGAATGCAAATGATATTTTATTGGTCAAGGAAAGTATGCAGTGGAGATTCTGAAGAAATTTAGAATACTGGACCGCAAGGCGATAACCACACCTATGGAATCAAAATTGAAGCTTTTGTGTGATGCTTCATCAGAGACGGTTGATGCCATGATGTATAGTCATGTGATTTGTTCATTGATGTGCTTGAAGAATATGAGACCAGACATATGCTCTGTTGTGAACAACCTGAGCCAGTTCCTGACAGATCTGAGACATGCTCACCTGGTTGCAAATCATGGAGTGAGGTACCTAAAGGGTATAGTTGAGCATGGGATCAAGTATGATATGAATCAAAAGACTAACTTGCATGGTTATGCTGTTTCGGATTGGTAACACCATTGAGAAGAAGAGAACCTTAGGTTGATTCTTCAGTTTGAGATACAATATGGCCTACTGGTTTGGCAGGATGCAGTCCTGCATGGTGTTGAGTATAGTCAAGGAAAAATATGTTGCCACTAGCTCGACTATTTGTGAAGTAGTATGCAGAGGAGCAATGAAGCTCCAGTATACGACCCAGATCGAGATCTCTCGAAATAGGGAGTGATGAGTTCTAGCATAGCCGGTGAGACAAGTTGTCTAAGCATAATATCCTAATGAATCTCGTAGGTTACTGAGACGTAATCAGTCCTGTAGGTTGTCCTTAGATGTAATCAATCCTGGTGAAGCTTGCAGGTTATCCTTGGATGTAATCAGTCCTGATGTGATTCTATGCTAGAAATAGCCAGAGTGAATTTTGAATACTTTAGAGAGAATCTTGGTGTACTTCAGATCGAGGTTCCTTCCAAGGGGAAGTGATAATTCTGGAAGACACAGATACACATAATCCTTTCTGACACGGTGGTAGGTTGGTCCTCCCATGGTCGTTGATGTAAGTGTTGGAGCCTTTTCGACATGGTGGTAGGTTAGTCCTCCCATGGTCGTTGATGTAAGTGCCAGAGCCTTTTTGACATGGTGGTAGGTTGGTCCTCCCATGGTCATTGATGCAAGTGTTGGAGCCTTTCCGACACATTGGTAGGTTGGTCCTCCCATGGTCGTTGATGTAAGTGCTGGATATTTTTTGACATGGTGGTAGGTTGGTCCTCCCATGGTCGTTGATGTAAATGTTGAGCCTTTCCTGGATGGTGGTAGGTTTTTCCTCCCATGCTGGTGGATGTAAGTGTTGTGTTATGTGTATCTGGGCTATGCTCCATGTGAAAATGAAATGATATGAAGATGATGAGGTAACAGTAGGGTACACACGTGTTGCAAGGCATGTAATAAGTCCAACGATGCTCCTTCAGGATTTGTTGTGGCATATAATCAGTCCTGGGATATCTTGCAGGTTTTGCAAGAGGCATATAATAAGTCCTGGGATGTAACTACTTGATGGATTGCTTGTAGAGATGATGAAGACCTACATGGAAGCTAGTCCTACATCCAACATGAAAAAGGGTTGGCACTGTAGAAATGTCTGATGACAGATAGTATGGGATGATGATCAAATTATAAGAAGATGATGGCTGCAGCTATGATTAATACTCTATGACTCCTTGATGATGATGATGCAATGAATACCTTACCAGATGGGTTGATGACTATGTAGAGAGAGAATACCTTCCTATTTAATAGGGACTGTTGATGTATTTGTAACTTTGAAAGATATTATGATGTATATTATCATTGTATGTTGTTTTACTCCCATTGGGGATATGTGTTCCCCCTTTAAGGGATGTCTAAAATGTGTCTAGACCTTAAGGTACAACCTCCGTTGTAAGTTGGGGAAAATGTCCCTAGTGTAACATCATGTAATATGTAATTATGGTATCTTTAGGAGAAGTGGGCCCCATGTGAGATGACATGTAGGATCGGGTCTTATATTTGGTTAGTGACTTGAAAGAGTATAAATAGGAAGGAAATAACCCTCATTTATACACATCTCACACACTCTCTAAGGCACATGAGAGAGAGAGAGACAGTTAGAGGAGGAGAGAAAGATAGTTGCTGAACATTTCTAATACTACTTTTGATCATCTTACAATTGTGAAGAAGTTTGTGGGGTTTTCTCCTTTATGGTTTCCCCAATGAAAATGTTTGTGTCTTGTGTATCTTTTATACCTTATGCATTTTGTTGTACATGTTATTATTTCAGATAAAGATCCTAGATAATATAATTAGATCTTAAGAAAATCTAACAAAAATAATAGACTTCAATAAGATATTGATTACTATAACCTTGTCATCCCAGCTTTACATCAATCCTAATCTGAAAGAAACTTAGGAATTGCGAACATGGTTTGAAAAGCTAGGTACAGACCTCCAATGCTACTCATTATCTACACATGGTGTTTCAGGAGGACATAATTCCATACAAAAGCATTTATCTGACATACAAATTGAAGAGTTTGGTGTAGGGGTGGACCCTTCATACATTTTAATTGAAGCAACTATTGCTTCTATGGATATAGAGAACTACTAGTATGTTGCATGCCCACTTACATTTGAGGATCGAAAGTGCAAAAAAAAACTCACACCTATTGAGGATGGTATATGGAAGTGTCAAAGGTGCAATCAACGTGCATTTGAATGTGAATACAGGTACAGAGTCCAATTCACGATTGAAGACAACACAGGGAAAGATGATGTAACTGCATTCCAGGATGTTGCAAAATAAATTATTAGCATACCTTCTCTGAATCTTTCTAAATATGGTTATGAAGGAAATACTAAACAAACCACAACAATCTTCTCTAAGATTTTCTTCAAACATTACTTATTCAAATTGTTAGTACATGAGGAAACATTTGCCAATCAGAAATAGATCAAAAATATTGTAATTGGATGTGATAAAGTGGATTGCACTAAAAATCCAAAAGAAAACATACCCATCCCTAAAATTTTGATTGAATAGTTAAAGCATGTGTTATGCCTTTTTAGTCCAAAAAAATTGTACAGTGTAGCCTACTTTTTACACATACATACTAAATAAAACTTGATTACAATACAATTTTCCTTTGATTTATTACTTTTCTATTAAAGGGGATATAACCTTCCCATTCATATCCAATATATCATACAGTTTCATTTCCATCTTTTGAAAATTATATGCACTCTCATCTTAATTAAAATATACTCACAAATCGTTCAATGTTTTCCTTGCAAGTACAATCAAATATTGCAAATCAATTCATGGCTACTAATTTCCTTCCTGAAGAGCATGCACACCTACTCCAAACAATACAAACATACACCACATTTGAAGTACTCTCAAAGTCACTACAAATTCCTACTATATTTCAACAAAACATTCCAATAGGTCTAGCAAATATATCATCTTCACAATGTGAGTCCGATAGAAAGAAGAACTACAACAATCAATGACATATAGTCCATGCTACAACAATCAACAAAAAAAAAATAACGGACCAAATAAAAGGACACACTCTCTACTATACCATCTACATCTAGACTCCAACAAAATGAACAATGCAAGAAAAGATATACTGAATAGAAATATGGACTAAAGAGACATAGAGAAACTAGAAATAATAGTAAACAACAATCTCTTACTGACTTTCCAATATGTAATCTTCAACATCAGGACCATACACAAGCTACCCAAAATTTTTGCAAATGAATTGATGCCTTTTCCATCATGCATACATGTACTACTTGTATGGAATCATATCCTGGAATTGTTACTCATCCATCTTCCACTGGACGCATTTAACATCGATGTCAAAGAGAAATCAATGGTCATCGATTCTACAAATGGAATAATATGGATCTCGGTACCCAACCCAATGTGTTGTCCATACTTACTCAAATTGAATAAATGCTCATTGCTCATGTTAGCCCAATTTTGTAGGCCGGGCATGCTCGTGGTGGAAAGTACAAGTATAGTGGTCACACAATTTGTTTCCCCCAAGGAAATTTTAAGATTGAAATTTTCCTTCCATGCCACCTTTCAGATATTGATATCTTGGTTGTGAAGAGGCATGGAATAGAAGGTAATCCTTATGCTTGTTATGTGACCAAATCACATGTTGTCAATGCCTTCTATTTCTATAGATAATGGTGTTTCCTCTTCAAATGATTCAAATATCCCTGGCCTAGATAACCACACTTCTATCCAACCATTGCATGTAGTATCTTCTTTTGCCTTCAGATTACCTAATGTAGAACAAGAAATGGAAAAAATCAAATATTGTGTTCATATTACATCCACTACTACAAAAACTACCATTGACTTTCCAACTATTGGGTCATCACCAATCAATGAGTACAACACATAGGATCTATTCGACATTTCATTCCTAACTCTTTTCCCAAATGGGGATGCACTACCTCATCGATCGTGTATCAAAAACATTCCACTTGATGGTTATGCATTACACTTAATGAGATACCATGACAATAGATTTGGTCATCATCCCCATTTCAGATACTAGTTGTACACCTTAATTATGCGCTACAGGAGTAAAAAAACTGCTAATTTTTTCTTCAAACAGTAACATGAGCATAACATGCCAACCACAATTGAGGAATTGCACATGCATCTATAGGACATTCCTACAGACAACCTCCTAGAGCATGTCATGCGGTTCGGAGCACACCTCCATGGAACCAAAGAATATTGGACACTATGGAGGAGTGACCTAACAAATATGATCAAACAGTTGTAATTCCCTACATTATTCTTCACTCTCAGTGCAACAAACACAAAATGGGAAAACTTGCATGCCGTTATGCAAGAGGATACCCCTGTTGACCTAGCATCCCATCAGCAATGGTGTACTCATAATATCATTGATATGCCCCACACTATAGCTGCATACATGCATAAAATATTTTCAATATTCCATGAGGAGATGATTCAACAAAAAATGCACACAACAGATCACTATTATAGGTACACATTATATACTACCTATCTCTACCTCTATACAAATTGTACATATTTTTCATTTATTCTAATCCTTGACCATTTATTTTATATGTATTAATGGAAACATCATGGATCTGCACATATACATGGTTTCCTATGGCTTAATGGTGCTCCTAACATGGAAACATCAAATTGGCAAGATCTAGATCAAATCAAGACTGCAAAGAGTTTCTTTGATAAATATGTTACATCATGGAATCCTAGAGATAATCATGATGCCCACATCCGTGCACATCAATCCATTGAGGATGACCCTTTCTTGCTAGATACAAAATACATACTTTCATCCAACCCACTTCATGACTATGGGCAACTCTTAAATCGAGTGTGAAGACATACAAAATGCACAGAAAATTCTTGCTTGCACAAAAAAGGGAATACACTTGAATGTAGGTATAAATGTCCATGGAAGGTACAAAATGAATCGTCACTCAACATCGATGAAAAAGGACAAAAAACATATCATCTAGCACACAATTATGAGCATTTAAACATCCATAATCCAAGCATACTACAAACATGGTGAGCAAATGTAAAATTCCAACCAATGTTGTCACGTTATGCAGTCTTGAAGTACATATCCAAATATGCTTCCAAAGCAAATGGAAAATCATAGACCTACCATCATATGTTGACTAGAATCACAACTGCATCATGTCCATAGGACCCAACATCATATGCATACCATGGCATGTTTCTTGCATCCCTACAACTACTCCCGCATACCTAGAGTGCATGGCATGTTGACCGCATCCCTACAACTACTCCCGATGAACCAACATCTGAAGATGAGGATACTACTCATACCATCCATCCCAATATGGAGATGAATGAATGGAAAACTTTGTCAAGATAAGTCCCTACAGGAAATTTCCACATTAGTGAGCTTGACATGCCTGGATTTCGATATTTTGACACCAACCACGAATGGAATCATCTAGAAATATCAAGAAATAGACTGGAGACAAAGCCAACCTACATCTACTACAAGCACAAGAGTGAGGAAGTAATATAAGATAACAACCCCCTACCTACTTCAACAAATGCATTGTCTCACAATGAATAACTTGCATTTGACATAGTTGTACAACATTCATAGGTACAAGGACCAAAGGATACATTACGAATGATAATCCAAGGCATGATAGGAACAAGTAAATCATACCTTATCGGAACCATTAAAAATGCACTATCTTGTCAAGAAATCATTGGCCATAGTCCACTACTACTCCTCGACCCTACTGGCGTTGCAGCATTCGACATACATGCAACCACTATACATGCAGGAATTCGGATTCCTATAAAGGACATGAATCCTTTACATGGGAAAGCATTATCAATGTTCCACGAAGATATGAAACATATTCAATACATTCTCATTGATGAAATCAGATTCATAGGGCCTAATCTATTTGTGCAGATTGAGAGTCATTTGTGTGAATGCTTTCTAAAAAAAAAAAATCACTCATTCGAAAATCAGTCAATAATTCTTGTTGGTAATTTGGGCCAACTCCCACATGTAATGGACAAGCCTATATATGTAGGAGAAAATATGGGAAATTGTTTATGGACATACTTTACCACTGTAATAATTTTGGAAACAATATTCCGTCAAATGGGAATTGATGTCACTTAACTACATTTCCGCCAACTACTGACAAACATCTGCAATGCTACACCAACAATGGATGACTGGACCCTCCTCCATTATAGAACTAATATATTATTGTCAATAGAGGAGCATTCACAATTTGATACATCAATACATCTATTTGCAATGAGAATGCTTGCAAACAATAATAACAAGTACATGCTCCAATTGTTGGCTATACCTATTGCAAGATCTGTCGCAGATTTCACCACTGGAGTAGATGCAGAACAATATGATGACCATCAACTCGAAAAAGAAATATTACTATGTGTCAGGTGATGAGTCATGTTATTATTCAATTTGTGGGTCAAAGCAGGATTAGTAAATTACACTCTCAGAGTGATCATCCAAATTGTATACACACCTCGATTTAGCCCTCCTAAGTTGCCAGTCGATGTTTTTCGTGGAATTTGATGATTACATTGGCCCTCCATGGGACCAATGCCAACCAAATCACATACCAATTCCACCCATACAACGAAGGTAAAAATAAACAAATCCCCCTCAATATGGCTTGGAAATTTACTATCCATAAATCCCAAAGCTTGACATTAACAAGGTCAACCATTGACATTGATAACACTGAACATCAGGGATTGACATTCACAGCAATTTCATGAATGAAAACATTACAAGGAATGTGGATTGCACCATTGTTCCTTTTTGAATGATATGCAAAGATGCAAGACACTTCATATGTCTCACTTCTAAAGAAAGAAGAGGCACGACTGCATTCTCTATCTCTTTCAATTTTGACATTGTAACTCTCAATTGATACACTATCCTCGCCAAATGAACATCCCAATGTTGATTTCCAATATAATTAGAGGAAAATTCGATCACTACCTACCCCATTAAACTGAGTTTTTATTTCTGTAACAGATTTTTTATTGGTTTAATTCAACAAAGAAATTAACCACTTTATCACATGTTCCTTTGTTAATATTGCTAGCAGAAATAGATCCCATTTTAGCAACTTAAAATGAGAGCCCCATTTATTCATTAAACTAGCTTTTGAAGCCATATTCTTGTTATGGGAGTCTTTTATCATCTTCATAGTAAGTACCGTGTCTTGGTTTTAGTAAAATTTCCAAAAATGAATCATCAAAGACTCCGCAAGAGATCGACGGTTTGTGGAAAGTGGAAACAGAGTAAAATTAATAAGGAATTGGGGTGTTTCCGCAATCCGCATTGCGAAAGAGAAAACAGGGTTAAAATTATCATAAATATAAGGACTTTCCACAATCCGCATTGCGGAAAGCGGAAATTAGAAGTCAAACTATGAAGGATGTGAGTGTTTTTGCAATCCACAATCCGCATTGTGGAAAGCAGAAATAGAGTAAAAATTATAAGAAATAGGATCATTTCTGCAACCCATAATCTGCATTGCAGAAGCAGAAACAAGGTTAAAAATATAATGAATATAAGGACTTTTCGCAATCCTCAATACGCTTCGTGGAAAGAGGAAAGTGAAAGTCAAAACTGTTGAGTATTTATGTGTTTCTGCAATCCGCAATCTACATTGCAGAAAGCATAAGGAAAAATTTTAACTATAAGGAATTTAAGGGTTTTCCACAATCTGCAATCCGCATTGCGGAAAGAGGAAGGAGGATGAAAATTATAAAGAAATAAATGGGTTTCCACAATCCGCAATCCACACTGCAGAAAGCGGAAAGAGGAAGGTAAAACTTAAAAAATATAAAGGTTTCCGCATTGCATAATGCGGAAAGCAGAAAGGAAAATTGTTAAAATATAAAGGTTCTGAGACATGATGCAAGACACTTCATATGTCTCACTTCGAAAGAAAGAAGAGGCATTCTTATATTCTCTATCTCTTTCACATTTTACATTGTAACTCTCAATTCATGCACTATCCTCACCAAATGAACATCCCAATGTTGATTGCCAATTGAATTAGAGAAAGATTTGATCACTACCTACCCATTTCTTATTTTGTTAACAATTAAATAGATCAAAAATAATTAAACAGAGTTTTTATTTCCATAACAGAGTTTTTATTGGTTTAATTCAACAAAGAAATTAACCACTTTATAACATGTTCCTTTGTTAATATTGCTAGCAGCAATAGATCCCATTCAAAGCAAATTAAAATGGGAGCCCCATTTATTCATTAAACTGGCTTCTGAAGCCATAATATTGTTATGGGAGTCTTTTATCATATTCACAGTAAGTACCGTGCTTTGGTTTTTGTAAAATTTCCAAAAAATACTCAGGAAATAATCCCCAAGAGATCGACGGTTTGCGGAAAGAGAAAACAAAGTAAAATTTATAAGGAATTGGGGTGTTTCCACAATCCGCATTGCAGAAGCAGAAATGGGGTTAAAAATATCATAAAGATAAGGACTTTCTGCAATCCACAATTTGCATTGTAGAAAGAGGAAGGCAGAATTTTAACTGTAAGGAACTTAAGGTTTTTCTGCAATCCGCATTGTAGAAAGCGAAAGGAGGACGAAAATTATAAAGAAATAAGTGGGTTTCTCCAATCCGCAATCCACAATCCACATTGTGGAAAGCAGAATGCATAAGGTAAAACTTAAAAAATATGAAGGTTTCCGCAATCCAAAATCCACAATCTGCATTGCAAAAAGCAAAAATTGGAAGCCAAACTATGAAGGATGTGAGTGTTTTTACAATCCACATTGCAGAAAGTGGAAACAAAGTAGAAATTATAAGACATATGAGTGTTTTCGCAACCGACAATCCACATTGCGGAAGCGAAAACATGGTTAAAAATATAATGAATATAAGGACTTTCCGCAATCCGCAATCTGCATTGCGGAAAGCAGAAATTGGAAGTCAAAATTGTCAAGTATTTATGTGTTTCCGCACTCTGCATTGCGGAAAGCAGAAGGAAGACAAAAATTATAAAGAAATAAGAAGGTTTCTGCAATCTACAATCCGCATTGCAGAAAGCGGAAAGTGAAAGGTAAAATTAAAAAAATATAAAGGTTTCCGCAATCTGCAATCCGTATTGCAGAATGAGGAAAGCAGAAAGGAAAATTGTTAAAATGTAAAAGTTTTTCACGAACCATAATCTGCATTGCGGAATGCGGAAAATGGAAAGGAATCTGTTAAGATAAAGCAGAAAGTGGAAGAAGAAAATTATAAAAATTCAAAAGGTTTTACAACCCGCAATCCACATGGAGGAAGTAGAATTGCGGAAGGGAATGTTGGTTTGAGGAAGGGACCTTTTATATGCAGAAGGAATGTTGCAGAAATTATTAAGCTTAGGAATGAATGTTAGAAGAAGGTTCATGGCCCATGTCTTATGTGAAATATTTTTTTATATATATACAGTTTAGCAGGTTGTATGGGTATATTACATACTGTGAAAGGAATTAACCAATAACCAGAGTATATTATTTATGAGGCAGACATGGATGATATATATTAAAAAAAATTATTTCTATAAAAAAATTATAAAACTGAAGTGTATTCATAAACATAAGTGTCGTTTTCTTCACCTTCTCTCATTTCATAACATATAACAATTCTTCTCTGCGTTTCATTTCCCCCGTTTTGGGGGTATCCTAGTTTAATTCCATTCCATATGCAACACATAGATGTGAAATTATGTACAATCCTTAAATGCATTAATACGACATATATATATTGATGTTTGTATGACCATGGAAAATTTAGAAAATCTTAGATTGAAAAAAGCAAAAGAATTTTTACTTGTTGTATTGTTATGTGTTTGATAAAACAACATATATAGATTTGGATATTGATCTAAGAGAAAAAAGAGTTTTATTCTATTACTATAGTTATTGAGAGATAAGTTGCATGATGACCAATATAGATGGCATCAAAGGTATTGAAGTTGATATTAGCTTTTTATAAATTTTTCCAGAATTGATCAAGCATAGCACAATTGTTAGTTGTTTCTTTAGTCGTATGTAGTTTGAACCCATTGGTTTGCATAAATGATTCTAGTTTTATTTTTAATGCAGTATTTTCCAACATATTAATATCAAAATCTCCATCAATAATAATATTCTTGTTTCATTGAATGCTAACTATGATGAGATTCATAAAGCTAAAAAGAGCATCAAAAGGAGCACATGGCCTAGTGTAGATATTGACTAGTTTGAAACATTTACTATTGACTTGGAATTCAATTATAATTTCTTATGCATACTTTATTGCATGATTTTCTAATCTCTTAATAATTATGTTTTTTTTACACATGTAATAATGCCATGAATGGAGACTGTTTCTAAGTAGTTGTATTCTCTTGTGAGAATTATTTTTTTTGGGAACTGAAAGAGTGGGAATTTCTTGGAAGAAAAATATATATGTTTGCATTAGATCTTCATGTTCGGATTAATTAATCATCCCTTGTCCATATATAGTCTAATTCACCATATTGCCTCACTTAGGAGTCATTTTGTCCCTACATTTTCAGAGCAACTCTAAGTGCCACTAGCAACCTCCATCAGTTGGTTGTGGTAGGTAGGAATTTATGTTGAGTCAACCTCCAGTTATAATCAGTTAGATCATCCTCAGTTACTCTAGCGCCAATTTTGCATGCATGCATGGGGAGTGGCTCCTTTTTCCACCTACCTCATTAGTTAACTCATTATAGAACTGATTTAGAAATATGGAGTTAGACTATTGAGCTCCAAAAGTGATTTAGACAAACTGAGTTAGCCAATCAGTCAGATTTAGTTGGTAGATTCAAATATTATCCACATGATTCAAATTCTTCTTATTGTAACACCATTGTGTTACTGTTGGAATGAACAGAGATTAATGTTGTAATTAACTAATAAATTCTTATCAGTTTTGTCTCAAATTTGTCTCATTCAGTGTACACTATCTTTGATATTCCATTGCATAATTCTACTTCTGAATTGCTCTCATTTTTCTATAGATAAGTGGTTCAAAAATTTAACATGGTATCAGAGCCTTGTTCATAATAGCAGCAATTCTTTTCCAATCTCCATTGTACACTAGAAGAAGCTGATTTTCCACATAAATCATGGAATCGTAGCATTGCTCCCTTTGGATTTTGTCCATAGAAGTCTATCCAGGTGTGACAGAATCTGAGAAAGTGTACATGTCGAGGTGTAAAGGCTTGAACTAACATATGATTATGAATTGAATTGGTTTTACATTTTTATTTATAGATACCTACGTAGCTTCTTGAGGAATTGAATGATCAACATACAGAAAGATGGATTATTTAGCTCTCGTACCCTGAATCCTTACACCCTTCAACTACTCTGATTGGAGGGAAGATATGCAAGTAGCCTTGCGCAAGATTGGTCTGTTTAGTATGAAAATGGGTAAAGAAGCTGAGCCCCAACAATATGTTGAGAAATTTTTTTTTTGAATCATCTTGATGAGGCCTTCAGCTTCATGTGCACTCATATCTCCCGAGATATTTTGTTCCACCTTGAGGGACTAAGGACTCCAAAGGAATACTGTGATAAGCTTGAATCTTTGTTTGGAAAATAATATAAGCTTCAAGGGAATATTTTGGAGAATGAGCTCATTTCTCTACAACCCAATAGTTCAAATCTATTCAGCAATTCTTCACAAAATGCAAGTCACTAGTACTGCAATCAAAATAATGTGGATTAGAGAGGAAATATTTGCAGGTTGTGCTTTCAGTATTGAGCAAGCTTGGATCATAGTACTCATTCTTTCTCTCTACATTCCATTCTGAAAGAGCTTCCATCCCTAATTAGAATATGCCTTCTCTAGATGCTTTTGCTGAGTCCTTAATACAAGAGCAAGATAAATTGGTTCAAATGGAAGTGATTCAAACCTCTAAGAATCAAGCACTCTTGATGATAGACTCAAACAATGTGCAAGAAGGAGGGAAGCACAAAGGGAAGGATACTAAAAAAACTAATTCGAAGCCAAAAGAGAATCAGATATCTTTTAATGGAGCCTTGGGTTCCAAGAAAAAGAAGAAATTTCAGAAGACTAAGTGTCCATACTGTATGAGAGGATTTAATCCAAAGAGCTAGTTCATGAAGAAGACAATCAACCAACTATTAACACTCCTTGAATAAAATAATATTTTCCTCCCACAAGGAGAAAATAAATATGATGTTGGATAAGTGACATAAGATAATGAGAGGTTCCATGCCTTAAAGGCAGGCCTCACTCAGTCAAAAACTTACTTGATAGATTTTGTAGCATCCAATCACATGGTTGATTCCAGGGAATCCTTCACCATTCTCACTCTATCAATAGGACGTAGCATTTATTTGGGATATGACTCCCAAATCCCAGTTTCTAGGAGAGGTTCTATTAAAATCCAGCATGGTGAGTTCAAGAATGTACTCTATGTGGCCTCTCTTGCAGAAAATATGTTGTATGTTTATCAAATGACTCATACAGGCTCTCCCAAGAGAGTTACATTCGACTCTAACTCATTAGGAATCACTAAAAAATATACCAAAAATATCATAGAGAAAGGGTTTGCTAACCATGCCTCAAAGGAATATGAGTTCTCCCATTTCCTGCCTGCTTCACATCTAACATATTTATTGACTCATGCCAATAACACCAACAAGTTGTGGCATGAGATATTTTGGCATCTCAATATCAAATATCTCCATCAAATTCAAAATGGAAAAGTGGTTGAGGTATTTCCAATCATCCAAACATCAAATGGAGTATGTCTTGGTTGCTTGGTAGGTAAGCATCCAAAGAAGAGGTATGAAGTTGGGAAGGCAAATAGAGTTGCCTCTACAGTTGATATGATGCATAGTGATGTTTCAGCACCAATTACTACAACATCAATCAATGGTTCCAGGTATTTCCTTACTTTTATTAATGATTGATCAACGTTATGTTGGGTATATTTTATTAAATAGAAATCAGAGGTATTCAAAATTTTTAAAATTTTTAAAGGCTTGATTGAAAATAGTTTCGAAAGAAGATCAAGTCCATTAGATTAGATAATGGAGGTGAATACATTAAAATATATTTTCAGCAGTATTGTGAATTAGAGCGGATTTGAATGGAACACTTAGTTACATACACACCATAGTAGAATGGCGTGGATGAGAGGAAAAAGTGATAATTGAAGGAGATGGAAACCTATCTTCTCCAAGCCAAGAATCTTCCTCCTTCTCTTTGGGCTGAAGTTGTAAAGTGTGCTTCATACATACATAATAGATTTCCTCACAAATCAGTGATTAAGGCCACTCCTTTCGAAGCACTACATGGGAATAAGCCTAATGCCTCTCACTTGAGAGTCTTTGGTTCCAAATCTTGGGCTAGAATTCCTATAGACAAGAGAAAGGCCTTCCAATCCTAGAGTAGTGGATGCATACTGTTGGATATGCCGAGGATGAAAATGCATATAAATTGATGGAACTTGCAACTAGGAAGTGCTTCATAGAGAACAATGTTCAATTTGAATAAGATCAGTTGCTTGATCCACCACAATATGAAGAAAAAGTAGGTATAAACACTCTTCCATTTCCATTTGATGATGATATTTTTCCTTATGTTTTAGATTCAAATGAAGAGGAGCAAGATCAAAATGATCTTGATATTGAGTTTGTACCTCATGAGAATCTATATCTAGATCTAGCTCCCATTCCAAATGAATGGCCTAAGCCTAAATGGGCCCAAAATCTCATTCAACCAGTTGTTGGGGATGGTGCTTGGAATCCAGAGGACAGAAGGAGAATACGTTCCCAGTATCAGAATGAACATGTTGCACTCTCTCAAACATACTCACTATCTACATAGTGGTGCAACAAACTTCCAGGGAAATGTTACTTGATGATAGAGAATGATTAACAATTTGTCCCACTGAAGAACAAAATTGATCATTCCATTCCTCCTCCAAAAAGAAGAAACACAAAGAACATTCATCAGATCAGAAGAAATATGAGAGGTTCACATGCACAGTATCAGGATGCTGATACATAGAAGAACCAATATACTACATTGATGCTGCATAGTGCTACAAATTGCAGCAAAATTTTTACAAGTTATTACCGAAAGAGGAAAATTTTCTCTTAAGTATATCTTGTTTTCCTAATTCACTGCTTATTTTGAGAGGGGGTGTTTTTTAATGTCACCTAGGGACATCAATGGGACCAAGGGACATATCATTAGCTATCTAACGCTAATTAGATAATTTAATAACAATGGATTATTTAAACAAATATTAAAATTTATTTTTCATTATTTGTTTCATGACAAAGTCATTTTAATTACAAATAAATTAAAATAAATTCAACAATTATTCAAATGTCTCGTCCAAGGGTTGTAAAGGATTAATAACACCTTCTAGCAACATCACATATCAATTCCAATCCAATTCAAACATAAATTCCACATCCAAATGCCATTTACTCTTAATCATGATTAATTAGTAATTAGTGTTCCAATTACGATACTTAACGACAATTAGTGCATAATTGACGATGCTTATTATAATTTTATTTTTTTTATCACTTAACCACTATTTATCAAGTCCAATGGCTAATTAACACCTAATAACATGTAAATCAGGGGCTCAATCAACAAGTGGCACCCACCCAAACACTAAGGAGGCCCACTAAATCATTAATTAGGATCAATAATACCAACATAGGATAAATTAATCAAAAGTTGGGTCATTTGTACAATGTTTGGGTGATCATTAATTAATAAAGCCACTAAGGCATAAATATGGACCAAGATCAACCAAACAAGTTCTAAAGTGCTAGGAATGTCCCCATTCCCCCTCACATTGTGGATCTAGGCCTCCCATACTCTTTTAGTGTTCCTCAATGTGCCAGTTGTTTTCATTAATTTATTATTTACAAAATAATAATAATGTCTCTAGGTCCTTAAAGACCCTTTTTCGGCACCTTCTACCACAATAATAAACAATTACAAATTACATATGCCCGGGGCTTTAACATGCGGGGTATTACATCCCCTCCCCCTTAAACCATTCATCGTCCTCGATGCATAATACATACATGCTTTTAAAACTTTCAAAGGGATCACTACCTTCAGTTTTCAAGTAGTATTTCTCAAAACTCGTCTTCCGAGAAACCACAATATTTCCCATAACGACTTTCCTATCTGTCTCCACTGCCTATGGGATGTGACTCCCTTCACTTAACTTGTTCCTCAAGATATCACCATCCCATTTTCTGGCTTCTTGTGCAAGAACCAAGACTAGTAGCATGGGTCAATATTCAATCCCAATTATAGGGTCTTCAAATTTCAACAAAGATACATTCACCTAAAAATCATATTTTAATCAACCATATGATTAACATCAGGTATACAGATGTACGATACATGATATAAGAGTATTCTTTAACTACTAAACCATGAACATAAAGATAGCATAAATCAATCACCGTGGAGCCTATACAAAATACAACAACATGAATAGCACATGAGAGAATACTTATCTCAAATTTTGGCAACTAGCTTCAAAGAGACAATGTTCTTCCCACAAGACGAGCACAATCAATTTAGAAACTCTCAGAACTGCCTCTTCTGAGAACCACAATGCTTCCCATTACTACTTTCTTGTTCGTCTCCACTGCCTATGGGATCACTGTTCCATTACCTGGATCCCTGTGCGGGAACCTGGACTAGTAGAGTGATATGATGTGAGCAAAGGGGTGACAATCCACCAGACTACCTCTTTGGAAATGGATACTAGACTACTCTCTAAGGGAATCTAGGAACTCAGTCCCAATAGCTAAACCATATTCTTTAACAAAGATACTTGAAATAGAGATGCTGCTTTAACAAAGATGCTTTTTCACATTCCCAACAGACACATGGTTAGTAGTAAACATATAAACTGTTCAATAAGATTCTTAAAATACATCTTTCAAAAAATAAATTTTCTAATTAATTACAAGAAATGCTTCAGCATATGAAAGGTACTCGAGATTAGATATTTCTTCAACAAATACTTGAAATGCATCTAACGAAATCTTATTCTAATCAATTTCAATAATATGAAATGAATCTACTGATACCACTGTCACATCCCCACCCCTCTACTCGACGGAGATGACGCGACTAACATCTATCAACCCAGGAAATCTAATTCCCATGAACATAATATAAAAATGCATGAACTTAAAGATACATAGAGGCCTACATTATCACAATACAATGGAAGAAAAATCATACATTCAAGTTGTCACGTCCCCATGCCTCCGACCGGCAAAGAGGACGCGACTCCAAGCTTCAATGCCTGGGCTAAGAGCCCCATAAACATGTACAGGCATAAAATTTACTAAACAAAATGCTTAAACATGTGCATTGAACTTAAATATGCACATATGAGAATTTATCATGCGTGGATGCAATTATCTATCAAACACAGCGGAAACATCATGCATTCAAACAAGCATTCTTTCAACATGTTCATTTCATTTTAATTAATAGTAAATATAGGATTGCAGAGGTAAAATACACAAGATCACTTATCTTATGAAGAATTCGATCCGCAACCAGCTACGTCGCTGCAACGTTCCACCCAACCATAGGCCAGCGTGCTCCTTAATCTCTCAGCAGCGCTGCCACCCCCAAGCTGGGCATGATTCTCCAAGGAATAAGGGAACAAGCAGGCTTACACATAGCCAAGGATGCACAAAACACAGCCAATCCAACACGGTTGGGTTTATCAGGCCATTAAGGAGTTGGAGAAGGCAGATTGCTAAGCTGGTGAGCTCATTACAGAGCCAAGGACACCTACACCAGAACTAGCCTGACCTCTAAGACACCCATCCACACCCAACACAAGGAATCAGTCCCTCAGGCCCTGCATTCCCTTCCAGTGCTATTCAGGGGTGATGGAGAAGAAGGCCAGCCCTCTATCTCTGTCTGTGTGGTTCCAGCCACCAGGTTTATCAAGCAAAACTAACCCCACATCCTTACTCCCAATACAGTCCGAAGACCAACCATTGCCCTCAGGAATTTAATTTAGCTGCCATAGCTTAAACAAGGAAGGAAAATTCTGAGTCATTCTTGGCCCTATCGTGGCCAAAATGACTCTTCAAATGAATTACAATAGCCCAAATATGTAGGGAAGACCACGGCAACACAGCCAACAATGTGGGAAAATAACAGTCCCGAAATGTATCAGTGAGCACAGCTCACAGCAAACGTGGGGAATACAATCTGTCCTGTGCAATAGATTCACTGAGAAAACACATAAAGACCACTCAGAGGAAGGGAGAAATACTGAATTTTGATAGCCACAGCATCCACGATTTCGCAGGGAAAAGAACGACGTGGGAAAACCCAGAAATTCCTATGCGTGAGAGGAACAATCAGACCCCGTGAGGAATGAACAGACAATAGAGGCCCTGCGTGAGGAAGAACAGCTCCATTTTTGTCCGTGGATGCACAACAACAGGGAGGACGTGAAATTTCAGTGCGTGGGTGTTCAGCAACTCGTGGATCCAAGAAAAAATGTCTACGTGAGACCAAAACCGCCCAGAGCCTGTGCATGAGGAGAATCAGAAAAAATCATGGGGAGAGTGGAATTGCCTGCCTGAGTGAAGAGTGCGTGAGAGCTTCTTGCTGGTGGAGTGTGCGTGTGGGTGAGGACTGACAGTCCTGCCACCCCACTCCCCAACATCATAACTACCTCAACTACCAGTAGTCTTTTCTTAATGAAGGTGGTTGGAATAAAATAGGGGAAGAAGACACATGGGTATTTTTCTCTCATTGGCCAAGGTTTGATAAATTCCCCACCCTTGTCCTTGTGAAAATCATGCCCCTTTCGATTTAGTTTCCACGAGCGTAGCTGGTCAGATTCATTTAATTAATTATGATGCATATTTACATGATGGCAAACATAATATATGCCGCATGCCCCGATATACCATCAGTCACAAATTTAAATCCAAAACATAGCATAACCGATCAATGGTGGGGTCTTGGCCTTTAACTCCACACCATGATCATTTACAATACGCACATCATATACATCTAATGTAACGGGGTCAAAACTGGGACATTACACAAGCATTCATCAGGTTCATAGTAATTCATAAACAAAATACAGTTGCGGAAATAAAATACAAGAGATTACTTATATTGAAAGAAGCTTGTCCTGCAACCAGCTATGTCACTGCAACGTTCCACCCAACCATAGGCCAGTGTGCTCTTTAATCTCTTAGCAGCACTGCCACCCCCAAGCTGGGCATGATTTCCCCAAGGAATAAGGAACACTAGCAGACTTCACCCATAGCTAAGGATACAATAAAATTCAGTCAAGCCAACACAGCTAGGTTTATCAAACTTACGCAGGCAGTGGTTTACACTTATCCAAATTCACATGAGACACAACCAATCTAATAGATGGGTTTATCAGGCTACCATCCAAGCCATCCTTCTAGTTTGGTTTATCAGGCTTACACAAGTAGTGTTTTACACTTATCCAAATTCATATGAGACACAACCAAGCCAACAGATGGGTTTATTAGGCCTACCATCCAAGCCAACAGATGGGTTTATTAGGATACCATCCAAGCCATCCTTCCAATTGGGTTTATCAGGATTACACAGGTAGCGGTTTACACTTAGCCAAATTCATATGAGACATAGCCAATCCAACAGATGGGTTTATCAGGCTACCAGCCAAGCCATCCTTCTAGTTGGGTTTATCAGGCTGCCAAGGAGGTGGAAAGACTAACTGCTAAGATAGTGAGCTCAACCCCAGAGCTATGAACACCCACACTGGATCTAGCCTAACTTCTAAATAATTACACACCCAACACAAGGAAGCATTCCCTTCTTTGCTACATAGTCCCTCGGGACATGCCTTCCCTTCTAGTGCTATTCAGGGTATGCAAAGAACAAAACCATCCTTCTAGATCGGTCTGTGAGGTGCCCTCACACACTAGGTTTATCAAGCAAGTCCAGACTCCATTTCTATTCCCCAAATCGGTTCAGATGCCAAACGAGGATGCACACACAATGATCACATTCTTGGGATTATCAAACGTAAGCAGAAGCCAAGGAATTACACATGCACACAGTAATTTATGAATTTCTGAGCATTTCCTGAGCCAGAATGGCTGTTGCATTTCAACAAAGGTATTTTATATACTACAAGGATACCCTAGCAAGATACTTTCAACAAAGATCACAAGGATAAATATTTTCAAATATCACCTAAATCTTTTGCATTTTTAATGTAACAAGCAAAGTGAAGTTATATGCAACAGTTCTAATCTAACTAAGAACCAAAAAGGCCATAACAACCTATTACTTTTCATCTCAACACAAAGCATAATTCTTCTTAGAGATCACTTAAAAAGACATTATTCGTCAACTAATATCAATCATACAACGGCCCTCATGCATACATCATACATAAATACATCGACCATCAATTCATAATATCTCAACGTATATCAATCATATATTGATCATGTAATATCAACCAAGGACAACCATACATGCATCAACTAACCATATGAGCATCAATCATAGTACATCAATCAAAGCACATCAACCACAATACATCAACCATCATACAACAGTTAGAATACATTAATCATAATACATCAATTAGAATACACAATCAGAATACATTAACTAGAATTCATCAAGAAAAATACAATTATCATAATACACCAATCAAAATACATCAACCAACATACATCAAATGGAATACATTAATCAAAATACACAATCAGAATACATCAACCAAGATTCATCAAATACAATGATCACAATAAATCAATTAGAATACATCATCCATAAGTCACCAACCAAGATGCATCAATCATACATGTAACAACCATAATAACCAAGGACAACCAATAATAGGCATACATACAATGTTGACAATGTCATACAGGTATAATCCATTAATCAACCAATGTCAATCAATAACATCCAATAGAAACCAATAATATCAAACAACATACATCAACTAATATCAATCATACACTCATACCATATACCATACTTACTACTGCTATGTATTATATACATACACTTGCTTTTGTTTTACATATATATTATAATTCTTCAATCATATATCATAATATTATTAAATATATCTACAATGTATTAGTCATATAACCTATATATTCCATATTTAATATACTCATAGAATAATTATGTTATACCATAATATCAATACATTTATAGCAATAATTGCATAACCTGATATTATCATATTAGATAAGTTAGCATAGTAATAATTAATAAATAATATAAAACCATACTACATGCATAAAATAAAAGGAGAGTGAGAAACACAATTTAGACAAGTATACAGGAAGTTACTCATCCGTGTAACCACCACCATCCAAGTGACTTAAATAAGACTATAAAAGCATACCATCCATAGAGAATACAAAATCAATATAAGGTATAAATGCCACTTAATAAATCATATTAATATTTAATAATAATAGAACTATATCATCTTAATAACTTAGCATTAAACTAATACTAGGACATATACTATTATAATTACAATTATTTACTTATCAATTCATAATCATAATGCATCAGTAAATAAGTCATACTACAAGAAGCATTTCGATATTAACAATTAAATGAGAAACTAAAGAGGAAAATGCACAAGCATCAACCAATCAAGTCAAAGTCAATTATTAGACATGCACCACATAGTAATTACCAATCAATCATTGAACAACCAACATTCAATGTTAATTCATTCTAAGGAATACAAAGAAATAATCTCTGAAGTGGGTTTTCTTATTCTTCTATTAACATAAGAGAGGTTAAATTAATTTTACTAAGCACATTTGTAAACTTCGAATGCACATATACATAAGATAATAACTCTGTAGAAGGCCCATCAGCAGCAGTGTTGGAATCTAAGCTCTAATACCACTTGCAATGTCCCCTGGGGATATCAATGGGACCGAGGGACATATCATTAGCTCTCTAATGCTAATTAGATAATTTTATCACAATGGATTAGTTAAATAAATATTAAAATCCATTTTTCAATATTTGTTTCATGACAAAGTCATTTTAATTACAAATAAATTAAAATAAATTCAATAATTATTCAAATGTCTCATCCAAGGGTTGGAAAGGATTACTAATACCTTCTAGAAACATCACATATCAATTCCAATCCAATTTAGACATAAATTCCACATCTAAATGCCATTTACTCTTAATCATGATTAATTAGTAATTAGTGTTCCAATTACGATACTTAACGACAATTAGCGCATAATTGACGGTACTTATTATAATTTCATTTGTTTATCACTTAACCATTGTTTATCAAGTCCAATGGCTAATTAACACCTAATAACATGTAAATCAGGGCGGATTACCATTTTCCAATTAATTAAACATAGTAATTATGAAAATGATTCCACGAGAATTAGTTAACTAGTTGTTCAATACTAACAACTAGTCTTGCAGGAATTCGACACACAACCATGAAAATGAACCAAAAAGTTAACCTAAAGCCATTATACACATATTTAAGCATTCATGTACAACAAAATAAATCACTTTTTCAGATCAGATCCGAGTGCATAAACGAAGGATATTTCAAGTTCAATTAATACAACTAGTTAATAAATACTGCTCGGAATTCAATCAAACCAATCCTACCGAGTTTCATGGCACACAGAGGTGAATGTACAGATCTGAAAAATATCATTCTACATCACAAGTAAATAACCAAGAACACAGCATATGGCTTTTCATTCATCTTTAACCAAAGACAGAGATTCGAATCCAAAAACTATTTGCCAATTTCACTGCAATGTACATAGTTTTCATTTGAAATTTCCAAATGCCAAATAAAGAGAGATATATGACTATTGTAACTCATGGAAAGCATATAAGGGATCACTTACAGTCATATGGCTATATCTTTCCACCCATATAAATTGCATTAAACAATCCACAAAATAAGTTAATTCTACTCATCTGAATTGACTAGTAATTCTAGGAATCACTAGAATATTTAAATCCATAGAGCGTAGAATAATTCAAATGAAATTCCAACTCTAAATAAAATGTTTTATCAGTCATAACAGAGGTATATCTCATTCTAAAATTTCGTCAAACACTTCATATGCAAGTTGTCATGTCCTCGTCCCTCAACCGGCGAAGAGGACGCGACGAACACATCAACAAATCAACCGGGCAAAATGCCCCATGAACATAAACAGAATTCAAATGCTGAAATCAAGC